>QANY01005263.1:690745-890736 GCA_003255025.1 Datisca glomerata | reverse complement strand
GAGAGAGAGAGAGAGAGAGAGAGAGAGAGAGAGAGAGAGAGAGAGAGTATGAATCGTACCTGAGTAACACCGAGTAAGATTAAGATTGAGAAATATGAAGAGGGAATCAGAGGTACTTAGAAGAAGTTGCTGAATGAACTTTTATTTTAACAATTAAAGAAGCTGGATTTTTTTTATATGTGGTGGGCTGTCTGTCTTTACCCCATTCTTACCTTTTTTAAAGGACTTCGCCAACTATAGAGATTACCAGTTAATGAAGCAAACTATGTTCAGTATTGTCCTTTCTTTTTTATAATCCTCATCCTAATCCTATGGCATCTCTTTTGATTAAGATATTTAATGCTAAACAGAATCATGATACAATTGGCCAAAGTGTCCACTTGTAGTCATCCAACAAAAAGCTTATCAATAATTGAATATCAAAGTCTAGTTGATATCGTTAAAATGAGTTATGACAGATGATTATATCCATTTTTATATCTAAAAAGTCGCGGACTCGAGTATGTTTATCCTTAATTCTCTTTAGAATCTGTGATTTGATAAGAAACAAATCATAGTTACGATTACTTGAGTTAGCATCCAATGTATTCTTTTCTTTATCAGAGTCTCAAGTCCAATGTATTCTTTTCTTTATCAGTCTCAAGTCCAACGTCTCTTAACTATGACCTTAGGCAACGAGGAAAGAAAGGTAAGATGCCAATTATAGAGATCTGTCATTCGTTTTCCTTAATTTTTGTGGTTGTCAAAACCGGCTCATCAAACAATAAATAAGGTATGTTCCAGGAATTGTTGGATCTAACGAGTTGGAAATGTTAATCATATAGTGTTCAAATACAAGATTAATGCACACTATGCGTTATTAAATTCCTTGATCCATACATGCTTCAAGATCATGTGTTATACATGTATACAAAATCTTAGAACTCTTAAAAAAAATTCACACAACTTTAACATAAAATATGAGAAATTTTTTATGAAATATTACGGTGCTCAATACCCTTATAAGTTGATAAAGTATATGATCTCATATTAAATATGACAAATGAATATGTACGAAAAAAATATACTCTTCTAAATTACAAGGTGTATAAGTGGTCTCAAATCACGTGAATTGTCACATTGTAACACTAATTCATAGAATTACTCAACATTATCACATCAAAACAATGCGATGTATCATTGCTCAACATCATAAACATAGTAGAGAACTGAAGAAATGGCATTCATGCCCGCACACAGAGGGTAATTTTATGGAACGTGGTAGAGAACTGAAGAAATGGCTAAGGTTGATGTTTTGAAATAAAAAGCTCGTTCGACGCTAACTAATGAACTGAAAATTGCTCCTTCACAAATGCAAGGTTTTGGTGATAACCCATTAGATTTCAGTCACATACCAAATGCAAAAAGCTGATACGAGATAAGGAAAAACTGGTACAGTACACTTTGCTGTTGACTCAATATGCAAATCTCTATTAATGATCATGATCTCAAAGGCCAACTGATTGAAGATGGCTAGATGGTTATCTACAACGTATATCATCCAGAGTAAATCAGGAGCAATTCATATAAACTTATGCATTACTCACATATATTCTCAGCACATACTATCATTTCGATTTCCGGGTGGATTTTGATTTCTTCATCTTACGAGATTTATCATCAACACTCGTCCATTTATATCCACTAGGAATAGCAAATGGATCAGATTCTTCCTCTGCTACCCCAGAACAACGTTGGCTTTGTTTATTCGTGGTACTAGATTGACTGCTATTTCGCCTCAGCCACGCCGAAGAATACGAAGAAGAGGAAGACGACGAGGAGCGAGATGGCATCGATGAGTGGTGGCTATCTGAAGGGGAATCTTTTCCTCCATTAGCAAAGTGTCTGGGACTTGAGAGTGGAGTGTAGAATTGTTCAATTGGTTGGAGCTCTACGAACTTTGTGAATGTTATTACCACTCTTACTGTAGGTACTACCGGGATTGCCACCTGCCAAAATGAAAGCCAAAATCATTTATTATTTTTTTTTCACATAAAAATTGAAAAAAAAATACTTATTAAAATAACATTATATTAAAACACATTATTTATTTGATAAATTCGATGTTTAAACGCACGTTGATATTTAAAAATATTTATAAGAAAAACACACAATCAAATATTTTAAAAAACAAATAAACACACCTTCAAATGATTTAAATAATATTTATTTTAATAAATAAAAATATTTTTTAATTATAAATACTCTCAACAATCCGTCCAGAACCATGTAGGACAGGTTACGGGACAACAGCAAGGTCAAAAGTCATCTATTTTTTATTGGGAAACGAAAGATATCCTACAGCGGTCACGAAATTAGGATTCAGAATTGGATGAAATGTGGACCCTACATCTCTTTCTGAAGAGATCCTCGGATGATCTTGGATCAAAGTCTATCAATCTAGACCATCCAAGTGGACTTATAGCACTGAGGTCCCACAAGAGTGTCTTCTCCGCATCACGGAGATTTATGACAGACCGTTGCTTGAGCATCAAAAGCACCAAAAAAAGAGCAAAGCAAAACTATAACCTACAAGAAAAGAAAATCTCAGGGACCCACAAAAAACGCATAATGGGGCCCACCAAGCCCTTCCCTATAGTTCCTTACCTTGACCGGGAATGTTCCCGGCGGGAACTTGGTGGTGAGCAGCTCTCTCATTCTTCTAACGGCTTTCACTTTGTTTGCCAAAATGTCGAGTAATGGTAAAAGCTCCTCTGTCTTCAGAGGAAACTGTTCCGTTAACCATACTGACGGCCGTAAACTCCTCACGTACTCCTTTTCCTTAGTCTGTGGCAGCGCAACCGTTGGGGCTGCCACAAAATGCCTCCTCTGCGGCTGTTGCATTACCGACGGAACGTCCACGCTTTTCCGTGGCACTGTTATCCATTCCCTCTCCTCACGGACGAAACTACTGTGCCTGCGCCGATCCGGTAACCCGAAATTAGGATTTTCTGCTACTAAAAAACCGTCATCATCTTCGTCCAGCTCAAGTGGGAGAACTTGCTCGCTACCTGCCACATCAGCATCTCCGCCGGCTACTTTGCGTGATCGGAAACTGAATACTACGTTGTTAATTTCGTAGACCTTCGCTTTCCACTCGCCGACGCTTTCAGTTTTCTCTTGTCTCCTCCAGTTAGTTCTTCCAACAAGTTCCGCCTTCGTCACGTCCATACCGGGTCGGTACACGCTCGTCTGAGAGCAGAATCCCTCTATGTCAGAGTCGCTCATAGGAGCCCCCGCGTTTTCAAAGGCGTCGAAGATTTTTTTATCATCTCGGTTAAGCACCAGTAGCGAGCCACACGGAATGTCATGGTTTTGATCGCCGTCTCCAAGGAAGAGAAAGCTTTGGTCAGCACGCTGGATTTTCAAACCATCGAACCCCGCCAACGACGTATCAGCACGGAGATTACCGTCACGCTTCCAGATTTTGTAAGTATCAGACGGAGCAATTTTACCGACGAATGGAATTACGGAGCTCTCAAAGTGGAAGGAGATCTCCATATAGAAATCTCGCATTCTGCGGAGCACAGCAATGACACGAGGCAATCGGCGTCTCCACTTGGACCAAGCGGAGCGGTGATGTAGACGGAGGAGAATGAGAGCAATATCGGAGCTCCGACGGCACAACGCTTCCTGCAAAGGGTTCCACCCAGCGGAGTTGTGAAGGGATACATCGGCGCCAGCAGTTGCCAGAATGCGAGCGGCAACGGGATCTTTAAGGCGAACGGCGAGGTGCAGAGGTGTCTCCCTGTTCTGCACGTCCCGCCTGTCGAGCACGGCGGAGATCTTGTCAGCAATTCGCTCCTGAGCGAGGGAATCAGATTCAGTGTGGATCTGAGAGGGATCGGCAAGTCGAGGGACGGTCGACACAATCCGAGACAGAGTAGTGTGATCTCCTAGAGCTACGGCGTAGTGAACTGGGCTGTGAGCGTAATCCTGCGGTTTGATTGGCGCAAACGGTGTCGTCGTAGTAGACGACGACTTCGCCATTCTTGGGTGTAGAAAAGCAGAAGCTGAAGCGTTTTGAAATCGAATGTTTTTTGTCCAATGAAAGAATTAGAATGGAATGTTGAGGATGAGCGGATTAGAGGGGTAGTTTCGTCATTTGGGAGTGTATTTATTGGGAGGAGTGAGAGAGAGAGAGGAGACTGAATACACGCAACCGGCGCGTCTTTTAGTAAAAATCTCCCTTCCCTGTCAGTGTACTCTACCTTCGGTTCTTCTGTCTTTTCCTTGTCCTTTGATGAATTTTTGCATTTATTTTTTAAATTTTGGCTGAATTTTGTAATTATTATTATAGAAATAAAATTAAATGCTGAAAGACAGAAACATCCTTTTACTTTACTTATTCAAGATCTCAATTACTTTAGAATTTCTTTTGACCAATTTATTATTTGTATCCTCCAAACAGCAAAAGTATTTTGGAAAAGTTTCGAAATGGCATAATTGATCATTGTTTTATATAATTATTTGTTTTCCTCTAAGTTTTTCAACGTCAAAACTATTTGACAGTTGAGTTTGGCTTAATGCATTATAAGCCATCAACTTATTTCTTAGGAGAATGTATTTGAATTAACTCAAACATTTCTTTTCTGAATTATAAGTATTTTTTTATCAAAATAAAAATCAATTTTTTATATATAATATTATCTTGAAATTAATCAAACTAATAATCTAGTACAACAAAATTTAATGTGACTTTCAACAATGTTAATATGTTGAGAATTCAAAAATGATTACTTGAGATCAAATCTCGGACCATAATTATATAAAGAATAACTTAAAATGCGTCACAAATTTATGTTGTAAAACTGATTTCATTTTAATTTTATTAAACTAACAAAATGCATCGATCCACTTTTATCACATAAACTTGTGATAAATTATATTTTCTAGGCATAGATCAAGAATGCTTCTGGTAAAGAGTCCATATGCAAAAACAAACCAACTTTTTAACATTTAGCAAATGTACTCTAACGTCTCAACAAACTCCATTTAAAACAAAAAGCACCCATAAAAAATCTAAAATTATATTGAGTTTTGAAAACCAGGCTCATAGAGCCTGTTTTAAACCATATAGAGCTTGCTTTTGAACCATATAGAGCTCTATTTAGCTTGCACACATGCTGAGGAAGCTCAATGCTAACAAATCCAGTAACTGACTCATGTGCACTACCTCATGTAAGTCTCCATTTAAGAAGGCATTGTTAATGTCGACTTGTTGTATTTCCCAATTCAAAGTTACTGCTAAGGTTCTCACTGTTGAGGGTTGAAAGTTTCAAAATAATCCAATCCAAGGCTTTATTGAAACCCGTTAGCAATCAATCTTGCTTTGTATTTTTGCTCACACTGCCATCTGATTTAAATTTTATCCTGAAAAATCATTTGTTCCAAACTAAATTCATTCCATATGAATGAGGAACTAGCTGTCAAGTCTTGTTTCTTAATAAAGCTTGATACTCATCAAGCATAATTGCACGCCATTTGGATCTTGCATAGTATTTCTCACAGAAGTAGGTTCTATATGGCCATTATAATTATCTATCAGAAAAATCTTAGGCTTAAATGTGCCAATTTTTTATCTAGTTGTCATAGGATGAGAGAAGAGAGGACACGGTCTATGAATGGTGGATTTAACAGCTATAGTGGGATGTGTAAGTGGAGATGTTAGGGTTGATGATGCATGAATTGACAAGGAAATGACAGATGAATGATGAAAAGGAAAAAAAAATTAAAGGTGCAGACTCAAATTGAGTGAAGTTGTGTGAAAACGCATTCGAGAGTAAATGAGTATTAACACTGATTCTAGGTGAAGAACAAGCTGACGAATGTTGAATTGGTTCAAGTTCTCACGCAACTTGTGAGATTGATGTTGGATATGTACCACTTGATTGTTGCGAAGAATTGTTAGAATCTGAGATAACAATGACACTATAAGGCCAACTAACTGAAGTGGCGCTGGACTGAGACTGAGAGTTAATGATATCATTTGGTATATTAAAATATGGTAAGGAAACTCATATTCATTAAATGAAACACTTCTGGCAATGTAAATTCTATTGGTTTTAGGATTTAAGCACTTGTAGCCTTTGTTTTTATCAGAATATCAAAGAAAAACACATTTGGTTGTAAGAAACTGAACTTTATGATTATTATAAGGTCTAAGAAAAGGGAAACAAGTACAAACAAATATTTTAAGAAAGGTAAAATCTAGCTGTTTTTGAAATATAACTTAGAAATGAGAATCGTGAGATAAAATAGAAGTTGGCAGTCTGTTTTATGGTAAGTTGAAGTGTGAATGGATTCCCACTAGTATTTAAGAGGTAATTAGGCTTGAGCTAAGAGAGTGAGGCATTTTTCAACTATATCCCTATGTTTCCTCTCAATTCTGTCATTTTGTCGGTCAGTATGAGGGCGTGGGTGATTGAAGGCTATTCTTAGTTGCTAAAAAAAATGGGAGAAGAGGTCTAAAATCACCTCCTTAATCAGAATGAAAAGTTTTTACTTTCTTATAAAAAATTCTCTTAGTGTAGGCTAAGAATTGTAAAACAGTTCCAGATTTCAATTTGAGAGGAAAAATTCGTGTAAATCTTGAGTTATCATGGACAAAGCTTATATGGTACCTGAATTTTAAGTGTAATAATATGGGTGGACCCCACCAATTAGGGTGAATGATATCAAAAGGGTGTTTAGCTCTAGTGTTAGACAGTGGGAAGGATGTTTGATGCATTTTACCTTATTGACGGGTTTCACAGAAATGCATGATGTGAGGTCTTAATATCTTGATATTAAGAGATTTGTATACTTTGTTTAGTACAATATCGGATGGATGGCCCAGCCTGTTGTGCCAAGTATATATAAGACAAGTATTTTTGCTAAGAACAAAAGATTCAACAGAATTTAGATTGTAGTTAGACAGATTTGAAGAAAAGCACTTTTATTACTATTAGCAGATTTACAAGCTGACAAACTGGACTTATTTGGCTAATGTACATTTGTAAAGACATTTGATATAGTATCACGAGACTTGGACATGGTACTACTTACAAACTTATCTTTTGTATCATTTACAAAACTGATAGAAAAAAGACTTTCTGGTTTAGTCTTAGCTGCTTTGTTGACAGATAGATAAACATATGACTCAAAGGACTCAATTTGTTGAAGATTGTTGGAAACGTTGGGCAACAAGAAGTGGTAGAATCTATTTTTTAGCTTGTCATGCAGAAGAACCTTCCTCGAGTTCCTGTCCTTAATGAAACAGAAGAAAGAGTCAAATTCAATTAGAACATTATTATCAGTGGTTAGTTTAGAGATACCAAGAACATTTTTGTGATTGAAGGCACACAAAATTTGGTTTAATGTAAGAGATACTGCCAACTATAAAAATACCGATGTGAGAGATGCTTAGAGAATCACCAGTACCTACAGTGAGCTTACTCTTCCCTTTATAATCAGATTTTTGTTGCAGATTGGTTGGATCAACGATGACATGGTGCGGCACCACTATCCATGAACCATGACTCATCATAAAAAATTGGTGCAGAAGCATTGTATGCTGAAGCTCAAAGATTGTAAGATTGTGAGCTATTTGAGCCATTGTTGGCCTGTGAGAAATTTTCTGAGGTTTGAAAGTCTGAATCATATATGTTGTAACATGTAGATGCATAGTAACTAATATGTCTACAGATTTGACATGTAGATCTAGTAAAACCTCTTCCACGATTGCTACCATTACTGTTCCTTCCTCTTCCTCTTTGAAAACTTTGTCTATGATTAGAGCCATTTCTGCCTCTACCTTTGTTATGATAAAAGGAACATTATTAATTGACATGTTTGCAAACTCATTAGTGTAGAAATGATGAACCTGTTGGTTCTGATCTTAAAAGGAAAATGATGAGCTGTAGAAATGATGAACCTTTTGGTTTTGATCTTAAAGAAAAATGATGAGCCTCTTCGTTCTGATTTCTTATTGAAGAAATTCTACCTGTTTACAATGAGGAAGGATATATATATATACAAATGATTCTAACGGTTGCCTATGATCTCCTATGATTTCCAACGGATGCCTACTTGAAGCCTGAAATCATTTTTTACCAGAAATGGTTAGACACCCACTGTGTTTGGTGAAAGTCTCTGTTCTGCTTCCCTCTTTTGCCTATGATGAAGATTTCCTTCTGAGGCTGCAGCTTTTGCTTCTCTTTCTTCAACACTCCCCCTCAAGTTGGGTTCGTATAGGTTGATCGAGCCTAACTTGTTAAGTATTCTTTGGAGGTTATTTTTGTCAAGGGCTTTGGTGAAGATGTCGGCTAGCTGGTCTTCACTACGTACAAAGGGAATGGTGATTTCTCCCGACTGTACCTTCTCTCTTATGAAGTGACAGTCCACTTCAATGTGTTTGGTTCTCTCGTGGAAAACGGGGTTCATTGCAATATGACGTGCTGCTTGGTTGTCACAGTGCATCTCTATCGGTTTTCTTATCTCGACCTTCATGTCTTGAAGGAGATGTCTAATCCATGTGAGTTCACTAGCAGTGGAGGCCATGGCTCTGTATTCTGCTTCTGCACTTGACCTTGTTACAACAGTTTGTTTCTTGCTCTTCCAGGTTACTAGATTTCCACCTACAAAGACACAGAAGCCAGTTGTAGATTTTCTATCATAACTATCTACCCAGTCAGCGTCAGTGTATCCAACTACAGAGTTTTCCCCGATTCTCTTCATCCATATCCCTTGGCCGGGTGTTCCTTTAAGGTATCTGAGTATCCTTTCTGCGGTTGTCTGGTGATTTGTGCAGGGTGCGTGCATGAATTGACTGATAACGCTAACTGCAAAAGTGATATTTGGTCTTGTAACCGTTAGATAAATTAGTTTTCCTACTAGTCTCTGATATTGGGCTATAACAATTATTGGTTTGCTATCATTCAGTCCTATTTTCATGTTGGTTTCCATTGGTGTGCTAGCAGGTTTTGCCCCTATCATGCCTGTTTCTTTTAACAAGTTTAAGATATATTTTCTTTGAGATAGAAACAATCCCTTTTTTGAGTGAGCTATTTCTATCCCTAGGAAGTACTTCAGTTTTCCTAGATCTTTAATATCAAACTCTCCTTTTAGAAATTTTTGAACACTCCATATTTCATTGTGGTTATTTCTGGTGATGATAATGTCATCTACGTAGACTAAAACGATGGTGGTGGAGTTGTTCGTGTGTTTGACGAACATAGATGAGTCAGCCGTGCTATTGACAAAGTTAATTTTTAAAAGAGACAGGCTTAATTTTCCATACCATGCCCTTGGTGACTGTTTCAGGCCGTAGATAGCCTTCTTTAATTTACATACCAGATATGGGTGCATTGCTTTCTCGTGTCCTGGAGGTAGGGACATATATACTTCTTCTTCCAGATTTCCTTGGAGGAATGCGTTTTTTACATCAGATAGTAACACTCGGATTATGTTCATTTTTGCCACTGGAGCGAACGTCTCCTGGTAATCCACTCCATATGTCTGAGTAAAGCCTTTGTCAACTAGTCGGGCTTTATATCTTTCGATAGTGTCGTTGCTGTTGTATTTGGTCTTGTAGACCCATTTACATTCTACGGGTTTCTTCCCGTTGGGTAGTGGGATTATGTCCCAAGTTTCATTCTTTTCCAAGGCTAGAAGTTCTTCATTCATTGCCTTTCTCCATTTGGGGTCGAGTTGGGCTTCTTGATGGGTCTTTGGCTCAACTGTTTCATCAATTTTTCCCAAGTATGCCCTGTGGATGTTAGAGATTTTATCATAAGATAGGAAATTTTGGATAGGGTATAAAACCTGATGGGACACGTAGTCTTTTAATCTTGCTGGGTGTTGAGTTTGCCTTGTTTATCTTCTTACGATTACTGCTTCATCAGTGACAACTGCCTCATCAGTTGCTCCCCCTGAGGTAGTTGTCTCAGGCGCGGTTGATGTGGTATCATGTTCCTGTCTTATGATATCGGAGGAAATAATACTGTTAGGTAGCAGAAACGTTTGGTGGTGGTTATGATTGTCGGAGTCCTTTGGGTAATAGGATTCTAGTTCTAAAAATTGTACATCGTGCGAGATGTAGAGTTTATGGTTTATTGGGTCGTAGCACTTATACCCCTTTTTTTCAGCGGAATACCTCAAAAATAGGTTTTGTCCAATTTATCAAGTCTTGGAATGTGTACGTAGCATGTACATCCGAATACTCGTATGTGATCAAGGTTAATTTTCCTACCTTTGAGAATTTCTAGAGCGCTTTTCAGATGCAATTTTACACTGGGTAATCGATTGATAAGGTAAGTTGCTGTGAGTATTGCATCGGACCAGTATCTTTTGGGTACGTTGTTTTGGAGGATGAGAGACCTAGTCATTTTAAGAAGGTGTCAGTTTTTGCGTTCTGAGACACCGTTTTGTTGTGGGGTGTGGATACAGGTGGTTTGATGTCGTATACCCTTTTGTTTAAAAAACTCAAAAAAGATGTTGTTAGTATACTCGGTTCCATTATCAGACCTAAATATTTTTATGGTTGTTTCAAATTGAGTTTCAACTAAATTGTTGAACTCTTGAAAACGACTGAAGACTTCATTTTTTGATTTCGAAAGATATAACCATGTGGTGCGAGAGAAATCATCAATAAATGTAACAAAATATTTGAATTTATTATATGAGTCAACTGGGGCAGGTCCCCAAACATCAGAATGAATTAATTCAAAACATCATTTTGTTGTACTATTAGATAGTGGAAAGTGTAACCTGGTTTGTTTTGAGAGTTTGCAGACTGAGCAACTGCTAGAGTCTGAATTACAACCAAGTAATTTGTTTAGGATTTGGTCGGAGGGATGATCGAATCTCCAATGTAATATTTTATCTTTTGGTACTGTACTGGAGGTGGCCAGGAATGTTTTGTCGGTATCTTCTAAGTAGTAGAGACCGTTTCTAAATTTTCCTACACCAATCTTCCTCCCGGTGACTCGATCCTGAAAAATTATTTTGTCAGGTGAAAAAGTAACATTGCAGTTTAAGTCTTTGGTTATTTTACTGACGGAGAGGAGATTGGAGTTAAAATTGGGTAGACAAAGTACGTTATTAATGGTTTTTGTGAAGAGCGTGGTGGACCCTATGCCAAAAATTGGAACTTTATTTCCATTGGCTACCGTCACGTGTTGTGGTTTTTCTAATTTAGAAAGACTGTGTAGATTTTTTCTGTTATGAGTCATGTGGTCGGAGGCACCAGAGTCTATTATCCAGTGTTCTAAGTTATGACAAAAATTTGCAGATTTAGAAAAATAATTGACAGTATTGCAAATGGATGAACCTGAGGTATCGCGCAAAAGTTCTCCGAATTGTTTGAGCAGTGTAGCCATCTGTGCATTGTTGTCTGGGTGCATGTCTGCTCTAATGGATCCGGATCTGTCTATTTCTTCCATTCGGTCGGGTCGGTACCCATTACCCGAACTGGGTTCGTCTGTCTTGTGTGCCCTACGGTCTGGGTCGAGTGCTGACCCATGACCCGCTCCGCTGAAACCCTCGGTATAAAAGGGAAATGTTTTCGCGGAGCCTCCTTGCTCGTCACTCTTCGCGCAGCTCCCTCGCTCATTTTGGAACTTTCTCTGGTTCTGCCGGAGATGAGGGTGCATGTTCCAACACCGACCGTGAGTGTGCCCTTCCTTTCGGTAGTGGCTGCATTTCACCGACTCGCTTGGCTGTCCGCGGTGCCTTCCCCCTTCCTTAGGGTTAGGGTTTCGGAGGGAGCCGCGGGTCGCCATGGCTAATGCCTCCGCCTTGTCATCTCTGGTACTCATTACTCATCGCCTGGTTTCTTCTCTTTGAACCATGGCTGAGACCGTGGAAAAAGTTGGCTTCTCTGTCGACATCAAGATCTGAGCTCGGAATGCTTCGTAGCTTGAGTCGAGAGCCGTCAAGAAATGGAAAACCATATCCTGCTCAGCCCTCTCTTGGAGTTCCTTCAGGTCAGTGGTCATCGGTCTCAGGGTTTCAAGTTTTTTGAACTTAGATTTTAAAAACTCGGTTAGCTCCGGTACTGATCTGTCCCCCTGTTTTGCTTGGGAGATCTCTCATTTAAGTTCAAAGACTTGCGCAAAATTGTTTTGTTCACAATAGTTGCTCCGGATTTCTTCCCAGAGTTCCTGTCCTGTTTCAAAAAAACAAAAGATTTCACTGAGTTTTGGGTCTATTGAATTAGTTATCCAATTCCTCTGAGTTTCGGTATGGTCTTGGCTTACTGCCATCTACGAAACCCAGTCTGCCTCTTCCTTTTAGGCTCACCCTAGCCGCCCTGGCCCACGATATGTAGTTGTGGCCAGTGAGCAGGATGGAGGTCAGTCTGGGATTGGTGTCATGGTGGTGAAGCTGGCCGGAGGTTGATGGTTCTGCCATATGTGTTGGTTCTCAGAATCACTGTTTTAATACCATGTGGAAATGATGAACCTGTTGGTTCTGATCTTAAAAGAAAAATGATGAGTTGTAGAAATGATGAACCTTTTGGTTCTGATCTTAAAGGAAAATGATGNGTGTTTGGTGAAAGTCTCTGTTCTGCTTCCCTCTTTTGCCTATGATGAAGATTTCCTTCTGAGGCTGCAGCTTTTACTTCTCCAGTATTTTGCTCACTTCTTAGTTCCTGACTTTGAAGTATAAACTGGGCTTCTTGAAGTGTTATTAGATCTTGTCTAGAAGTCATATTTACAATAACTGAATCATACTTAGTTGGTTATCCTCCCAAGATGTAAAGTAGCAAATCTTCTTTAATCACAACTTGTCCAGACTCGGCAAGGTTGTCAACAACAAATTTTATTTTGAGAATAAAGTCATTGATGCTCAAAGAACCCTTCTTGATGGTCTGAAGTTGGAACCTTAGTTGCAGAACTCTAGATTTTGATTGAGTGGCAAAGATACCTCGAAGCACTTCTCAAACTTCTTGAGCATTAGAGCATTTAACAATATTTCCAAAAATTGACTCTAAAATAGAGGATTAGAGCCAACTCATCAAGAACTGGTCACTTCTTTTCCATAGAATGAATTGTGGATTTAACGTCTAAGCTGTTTGAATAGTCCTTGGTGATCTTGCGGAAGCAGAGTTTTCACTTGTGGTGACAGTATTGACAATATATTGTGAAGGACAAGGATTTGTACCAAAAAGAAAGGACGCCAATCCATAAGCTTATGCAGTTGATAGAAACTATGATCTCCAGAAAATATAATTGCCACAATCAAGCTTGATGGTTGCTGGAATTAGGCTGGAAGGCAGTGAGAAGGATAGTTGTGAAACAGTATTAGTGGAACTAATGGTTTCAGAATTAGTGCTCGAGTTTGAGCTTGATTTAGTCTTTGTAGTCGCCATGGGAGAAGCTTGGGAGGTGCTGTGCTCTGATACCAAGATAAGATTTAGAAAGAAGACTGAATTTGAAACTGAATTCTCATTAACTAAAAAAGAGTTTAATACAGAAGATAATATATAGACAACTTGCATGACTAAAACAATCACTAACTGATAACCTATATTAGTTAGAGAGCTTCATAAAGTAACTGATAGAACAGAAACAAACAATGCTGACTAAGAGAAGCCTAGGCTGACTTGGACAATAGTCTCATCACACTGTAATCGACCAACCTCTAAGATCCTCTTCCCGTAAAATTGGTCTCCGTTTGATTTTCCTTCCGCTCGTCAAGTTTTAATGATTTCAATTTATTTTTTTGTTGTTGAGTTAACTCGCGGTGTATCTATTGTTTTCTCATACAATTTTCATTCGGTTCTACAATTTTTCCTTTTTTGTTGGGTTTACTGGTGTGGGAATTGGGATCCGATGTTTTCTCTTGTAATTTTCCTTCGATTTTTCAAAATTTTCATGATTCAACTCTACGTAAACCAACAAATACTCAATATGAAAGATACGTTACTCTAAGTAAACAAGCAATTTACTTTATGTATCAGATTGTTTGTTATGTAAATAATCAAGAATAGAGGATAAATAAGCTGTCAAAAATACCAATTATATACAGAATTTCTCATCTAAAATCGTACAAGATATTTCCTAAGATTGCATCTAAAATCGTACAAGATATTTCCTAAGATTGCATCTAAAATCGTACAAAAATACCAATTATATACAGAAGTCAATCGAGACCATTGCATTGATCAGACGACTAAGATTGATTGATTTAGTTGTTAATGTTGATAAACTAAATTTTCATGAAAAATTCTGCTAATCCTATTTTCAATTGGAATTAGATATATTGAATTAAATTTTATGTAACCAATTTATGTTCAAACCGAGCCTATAAATAAGCGGTCAATTTTTGTATTTAGGGGATTCTTAATACACACAAGAAAATAAAAGCTTCCTGTGGTTTTTCCCATCAAACGTTTTCCACGTAAATTTTGGTATTTATTATTCCTTTCTCTTTGCTCTTTATTTTCTCATTGTCTTGTAGGAAATTCACGACAAAATCCATAAACCGTGAATTGTTTTCTTTACAATTGGTGCTTTTATTAAGAGTGAATCAACACTCAAAATTCTCATCTTCTATCCAATGATGAACGTGTATGACGCCGCCACCTGTATTAAGAGACTTGAACCAGAAGGAGAACGCCTGAGCAAAGGAATTGTAGAAAAAAGAAGAAGAAGAAATGAAAGAAATAAAGATAGTGCGTAAACTAATCAGTACGAATTGCTTGAAAGAGATGAACACACTGCAGATAAGTATCACAAACTTCATTCTATCGTTATAGATCTTTAACTTTCTTTTGCTCATATAGATATCAAGGAAAACAAAGAAGTTGTAATTCATTAGCAGCTGTAATTCATTAATTTTATAAGAGCGGCTAGTTGCATTATCCTAATTAAGCTAAAAAAAGAGAGAAAAGCTCCACTGCCTTTTATAAAATATTGAGAATTGAACTCTTAGTTATAAAAGTCATAGAGTTTAGCATCACTACATATTTGCAGTAACAGTAACAGCATGTCTAAAAATGACTTGAACTCTACTCTTCGATTGTAAAACTTGATTATTAAAAATTCATCCGTCTTGATGTAAGAGTCTCAAAGAGCATGGACATGTTTGTAGAACCTTGAAGCTGCAATAATAAATAAATTAAAATTTCTTTTGAAGATTTTCTCTCTTTTTCTCTTTTTCCATATACATGACAAAGAAAAAGCATGGATGGATGTTAAGAAAGCATAAATATCGCAAACAAAAAATTCAATTCTCTATCAAAAATCAGCTACAGAAAATATACTAAAAGCGACAACCATGTCCTCACCATCGCCTCAACGAAATATCACAACAGAAATGCCCACAGTATGGAGTTCAGAAACGGATATGGAAAATCAGAAACGGAAAACAATAAATGAAAAGGAAAAGTGAAGATGCTTTGCAGGCAGGAAGATAAAATCATCCAGAGGAGCCCGATCTGTGGGCATCGAAGTTGGATCTCAATGATAATTTTGAAAAAGTGAAAAATAAAATATGCACAGGCAACGAAATGTAAGGGACCACCTTGCAAAGTAATTCTATAATGGAAATGCGTGAAGAACGGATGCAGACCGTAAGCAGAGAGTGGAAGCCCCAAACCAGAAGTTCCAAAAGCACAAATCTCGTAAACTGAAACCATGAATGGAAGTGCATAAAAGGGAAAGCAGAAAAAATGGTGAGCGAGGAGCGGCCAACGACAGGTGAAAGAATCAAAGTTCAGACTCACATATGTTTGACCATTGCATAAACTGAAACAAAAGGCTCCAAATCAATTGGGTCTTTATGAAAGAAAATGCGAGCTGAAGGAAAATGCAAGCTACTTCTAGAACGAAAGATATTCTCAATGGCAAGTTGTTTACCAATCTAAAATCACCCACAAAGTGGAAGACACTCGCAATGCTTGAAATCAGAATGAGGTGCTTGCAAACGAAAAGTCTGAGCAGCTATCTCCGTTAAAAACTCAAAACTTGCAAATGAAATCCACTCCCCAGTCCATAAAACAACGGTTTCATCACTCAAAAGATGAGATGCTTATTGAACGGGAATGAGAAGGAGTCAATAATTAATGAATGTTAATGGGAAAGACCCATGAACGAAGCCCCAAAACGGAATGGGTGAATGGTGGAGCTTACGAATGGTAACTCTAGAATAACCAAGAATGAAAAGTGGGGCGAGGATGCTGGTAAATGAAATTCAATAAAGTGGAGCTCTCAAAAGGAAGAACAAAGAAAAATCCAGCTGAAAATTTGTCACAAGCAAATTTCAAAACTACTACAAGGATAATCTGTAAAGAAAAAAATGGTCAAATGTCGAAAGTCTCAATTGCTCAAATCAACTGTTGCAATCTCCAGAACGCCAAGACTCAATAACCCTCTACCGGCTCCACATTCAGGAAAGCACATTGAACTCGAAGCTAAGTATTCACTTTTTAATTACTTTACTTCTCTTAAATTTCATTTTATCCATTAAAAATGTATTGTCTGGTGCATGATCATTCATCTATAAAATCTTTAATAGAGATTGACTTTACATCAATTGAGTGGGGCATGACTAACATAAAATTTAGTATATATCCTCATGCTTTAGATGTGCTAGCATAAATTACATTTACCGTGCTTGGGTCAACTACTATAAATATATTGGTAGCTCAATCATGTAAACACTAGCATGACTTTATCAAAATATAAATTATAGTCGAGCATCATGTAAATAACTTAGTACGCTATGCCTAAGCTGATTTGAGCTCTTAAATGTTATCAACTCAAAATGACTTTTCTAAGGTCATGCATCCAACTCGAGATATTAAAAATATCATGTTTAACTTGGCCAACTTATAGCTCGATCATCTTACCAGGATGGTCTCTAACTTGAAGATCATGGCACAAGCCATTACATGTCAATCAGATTCAATTTTTTTTAAGTGTACTTTACATAAGAGAATTTCACGAAGAATCGTATTTCATTAGAAATATAAGGAAATTAGCTTCCCAAATAATTTTGTGGAACTCAATTTGGAGCTCCGAGGTAAATGTTATGACAGTTTTCTTGCAGACCGTTTGAAAAGAAGGTTGAATGGATCAGTCAAATTCAATTATTAAATTGTATTTGATGGAAAATAATTATATGAAGAGTTATATTCTATTATAAAGATACAAAAGTTATCTTCTTAAATAATTTTACAGAACTCAATTTGGAGCTCCCGAGAAAAAATTATGGTGATATTCGTGAATGTTATTCAAGAAAGGAGATTATGCAGAACAATCAACTTCAATCATTCAACTGCACTAACACAAGAAGCGTTACATGACAAATCATATGTTGCTACAGATTTACGGACGTCCGATTCTTGAAAATCTTTATGGAGTGAGATTTTGAGCTTCCTGGAGAAAGTTATGGCATATTACGTACATACTATTCAAAAGAAAATCTGATCGGACAAGACATAAAGTATTTAGGTTTTGAAACAGAAACGCTCATTACAACAAGTCCTAAATGTAATTCAAGACCATCACTGAATATTTTTTTCAAACAAAAGAATTCATTCTGAAAACAATGGACACGGAGCATTAAACTCAAATTTTTGCAATGAAATTGTGAAACGGTATACTCATTCCCTAATCATCCCATTTAGTTATTAGATATGATGTTATTGTTCAACATTCTTGTCGCGGATCTTAATGTATGAGGAAAAAAAGAAAAGAAAATGAGAGAAACTCTACCAATGAGTTCGTAAAGATGAAAATGGGAGAAACTCTAGCAAAGAGCCTGTCACGAAGTAAATAAGGCCTCTGTGCTTTGTGAAAAGTTTAAGTCCTTAGAAACGGATATCCAGCGGGTGTCAGTTCTCAGAAGGAAACCATAGGCCCCCTAGGCATTGTAAAAAGTTTAAGTCATTGAGAACGGATATCCAACGGATGCCAGTTCTCAGAAGGAAACCATATGGCCTTTGAGCTTTGTTCAAAGCTCATGTCCTTGGGAATAGATATCCAGCGGATGTCAGTTCTCAGAAAAAAAAAATCATAGAGCCCCTAAGCTTTGTGAAAAGCTTATGTGTTTGGAAACGGATATCCAGTGGATGTCAATTCTCAGAAGAAAATCATAGGCCTTTGAGTTTTGTAAAAAGCTTAAGTCCTTATGAACGAATATCCAGCAGATGTCAGTTCTCAGAAGAAAATCGTAGGACCCCTAAGCTTTGTGAAAAGCCTAAGTCCTTGAGAACAGATATCCAGCAAATGTCATTTCTCAGAAGGAAACTGTAAGGCTCTTGAGCTTTGTGAAAAGCTTAAGTCCTTGGGAACAGATATCCAACGGATGTTAGTTCTCAGAAGGAAATATAAGGCCCTTGAGCTTTGTGAAAATATTAAGTTATTAAGAATGAATATTACGAATGTCGGTTCTTAGAAGGAAACCAAAACTTTGAAATGGAAATGTACACGAACACTCTTGGCTAACGAGTCAAAAAATGCTCGAGTGATTCACAAAGGATACAACTAAAGAAAGTAAAGATAAGATACTTTTCCAAGACAACTACGCGGACGATCCTAAAAATGAAGGGAAAATGGATGTAAATGCAATATTAAAATGGACATATTATGTGAGCGACTATTGATTGAGAGACAAACAACGCCATCTTAAAATATTAAAACAAAATATTGCATGTTGATGCTTTGTCAAATTGGAATGAAAAACCTCTACATGAATAGAGGTCTCACCTGATTTGAAACAATTACAGAACAACACCTACCCATTTCAAATGGTTATATAATGAAAATGGCAAGCTTGGAAAGTAAATCACAATGGAAATGCTCAATCACGTCCTCTCAATACCAAACTAAAGTAGCTCATAAAACGGAAAACACTCACGATAGTATGATGATCCCTAACGAGAAGCATGCTGGCAGATGTGACATAAAAAGAATGGATAATACAAGACGTGAACGAAATTTCATCTACAATAACCTCAAAAGCCCTTTAACAGACATCAACTTTAGAACTCTTGATCTGAAATGGACAAAACCAACTACCAGATAATAGATAAAACTCACATATAAAATGAGTTATCAATCAGAAATGAAGCTCAGATTTGGCCTGACTCTGTATGTCCACAACAATATCATATAAAAATATATCTCAAAACGGGAAGATATTGATCCTATACCAAAATATTGTATATCGACGTTTCATTAATGCCGAATACAATAAGGTTATAAATGGGCATAAATTCTTCTTTCCACCATGTCACCGAAAATTGAAGAGGAGACAAATAAGATAAAAGCACATAGCTTGTCAACGTGGCAATAAAAGAAAGTCAATCAAGGCCGTTTGATTGATCAGATGGTTAAGATTGGTTGATTTAGTTGTTAATGTTGATAAACTATATTTCCAAGGAAAGTTGCGCTAATATTATTTTCAGTTAAAATTAGATATACTGTATCATATTTTATGTAACCAATTTATATTCAAATTGAGCCTATAAATAAGGGGTACGTTATTGTGATTAGGGGACTCTCAACATACACAAGAAAACAAAGCACAACATATAGTTTGCATTAGCCTTATAAACATTTTCTCTATAATGAAAATACTGTAAAAAACTTCCTGTGATTTTCTCCATCAAGAGTTTTCCACATAAATTTTAGTGTTCATTACTCCTTTCTTTTACTTTTTATTTTCTCATTATCTTGTAGGGAATTCATGACAAATTTCATCAACTGTGATTTTTTTCCTTTACACATCCATTACTAATTTGGATGTGATTTGCATAGTTTAAAAAGTATAAGTAGTAAATATGCTATTTTGGAAATTTACGAGTATTTTCGCTGAACTATTAAAATTCAGAGTTGAAATTTGTAACAAAATAATAGAAACGTGTGCTCTCTTTATGTAAGTAGAGGTGTAAAAACTTACATAATTACTTTAAAAACTAATTGTACCTTCTTTTTAAAGTAACTAGAAAAATAGAATGTGTGTGGGTGGCACATGTTTTCCATTACTATTGTATGTAGCCAAAATTAGTGAGGCTTTTCAAGTGCATATAGTATGTAACCTCATTAGGAACATAATCCAAACTAATATCATATGGGATCAATTTCATGGAGCACCAAGTGCTTACCATTGCCTCGTCCATGGTGAATCCACCGAGGACGATCCCTAAGAGTACCAAGAAACAAACACTACATTGTTCAAGTTAAAATCAACTGATGAGAATCATCTTCTATCCTGATGAAAACACTAAGGACGAGGTTCCCACAGGCCCGAGGATGAGGTCCTCAAGGATGAGGTCCTTATGGACCAGAGGATGAGGACTTAAGGGCCCGATGATGGGCTCCCTATAGACCCGAGGATGACATCCCTCAGAGGAAAGGTCCGCACAGACCCGAGGACGACTTCCCCTTAGAAGAAAAGGTCCCCACATACCCGAGGATGATGTCCCCATGGATCTGAGGATGAGGTTCCTACATACCCAAAGATGAGGTCCGTACGAATCCAAGGACGAGGTCCTCACGAACAAAGAAGAGATCTCCACGAACTAGAAGACTAGGTCCCCACGAACTCGAGGATAAGGTCCTCACGAGCACGTGAAACCAAGGACGAGTTCAATCCGAGTTTTATTAAGAGACTGCCCTCAAAGAATCTAAGGATCGAGACTGAGGGCTAACGAACTTCATATTTTGTTGAAGTCTAAAAATGAGAAAAAAACATTCAATATAAAGAAAATCCTTAGAACAAAATTCATCCCTCCCTCAAACAGAGCTCCTAGATCGAGGCATGAACCAAGCTAAGGAGGACATAGTGTCATTAATGATATTAAATTCACATCACCAACAGGAACCAATGCAATGATGAACATACTACTATCATCACCCTAGGAGTCAATCAACTGGTCGATTAGTCAGGGCATCAAATAGGGGCGGTCCAATAGAGATCAAAATGGTACATTTCCAAGGATGATGATAGTTTATCCTAACACCACACTCATCATATGCCCCTGCCAAGCCAACAGAAAATGCCAAAGGTTGTAGACTATATCGAGGTAGCACCTTATTGGGGGGCCAACTTTGGTTTGTACCTGAGGAAATCCTTTCTCTACTACCCTAGCTACCCTGAATGCCCGAACTAACACTATAAAAATGGAGGTAATGACATTTATTGAGGTTTAAAACAAACTCCCAACCAAATCTTTACTTTGCTCTCCCATTCCTCCTTACTGACGTAAGCATCGAAAGGGTAAAAAGGAGACTATCTCCCCTCACCTTGATCTTATACTTAAATTTGGCTAGTCCAATGAGGACCATGATGGTAGATTGCCAAGGACGATGGCAGGCTATCTTGGCAGCACACGTCATCCCTTGCCCATGCAAAGCCAATAGGAAAGGCCCAAGGCTGGAGATTATTCCAAGGTAGCACCTCATTGGAGGGTCAACTTTGGTCTGCACCTATGGTAGTCCTGCCTCGGCTTCCTTAACTATCCAACTTCCCGAACTAACATTATAAAAAATAAGGTATTGACATTCATTGAGGTACAGAACAAACTCCCAACCAAAGCTCTAATTTGCTCTATTTTTCCCTCTTACTGACTTAAGCATCAGAGGAGTAAAAAGGAGACAATCCCCCCTCACCTTTGTCTCATATTCTACCTTCCCGCATTGCAATTCTTGAGAGTGAAGTGAAGACATTGCTAACGTAGTCTCACCTCTAAGATTTGATCGTCAACAATTGGTGATGTCCATGGGAAATTGACTAAGCTTTCGGATCTACTCACTCAGTAGAACTACCTTCTTTGAAAGGCAGATGGTGGATAGAAAAGTATCATAGCTCCGCCTGACTTTTAGAGCTCACCCAAGAAGAAATATTACCATCATATGAAGTGACCATTGACTCATCTTTTGATGTCATCTCAGGAAACCCTAAGCTTATTTGTAGAAGTCACTGAGGTGTCTGAACTCATTCCTGAAAGACCTAATCAAGTATTTTTTTGTCACTTCTCTTATAGACCCACCAAAAACTTATTCGCATCAAAATGGGGGGAAAATAGTGGAGCAACTACCATAAAACTAGTATCATATATGAACTTAAAACAAAAATATTATGAGAAAAATAAAGGGTGGTTCACCAAATCATTTTGAGGAAAACAAGCATGTCTGCTCATCGAAGATGAACTTGAGCCCATCCTGCTTGAAGCCGTCCGAGGTGACTTGATGCTCATCCCCACCTAAGCCATATGAGGTTGCCCAAGGCTCATCCCTATCCAAGCCTATCCTATTTGAACTCATTGGAAGTGACCCCAAACACATATCAACAAACTCAACAGAGGTGACTAGAGCTCACCCTCACCTATGCCATCTAAAGTGATCCGAGGCTCATCCTAGCCCAAGTCATCAGGTGACCCAAGACTCATCTTCTTTGAAGTCACCAAGGTGACCCAAGCTCATCCTCTTTAAACTCATTAGAAGTGACCCAAGCTCACCCTCACATAAGTCATTTGAGATGACCTTAGGCTCACTCTTGCTGAATTCATTAAGGTGACCCGAGCTCATCCTCTTAAAACTCATAAGAGGTGACCCAAAAATTACACTCACCTAAGTCATTTGACGTGATAACAAACTCACTCTCGACCAAGTCATTTGAGGTGACCCCATCCACATCTTCAATAAAGTCAATGGAGGTGACCCTGAGCTCACCCCGCCCTCGCCAAAGCCATCTGAGGTGACTTGAGGCTCTTCTTTGTCCAAGTCACCTAGGTGACCCGAGGTTCATCCTCTTTGAAGTCACCAAGGTGACCCGAGCTTATCCTTTTTAAACTCATCAAAGCTGACCAAAGCTCACCATCACCTAAATCATTTGAGGTGATGTTAGACTCACCCTAAGTCGAATTAATTAAGGTGATAAGTTCTCATCCTCTTTAAACTCATTAGAGGTGGCCCTCAAGTTCACCTGCACCAAAGTCATTCGAGGTGACCCCAGACTCATCCTTACCGAAGTCATTAGAAGTGACCTAAACTCAACCTCACATCAATCATCTGAGGCGACTTTAGGTCCATAATCATTGAAATCATTAGAGGTTACCCCAAGATCACTTTCAACCACGTCATTTGAGGTGACTTCAGGCTCACCCTTATCGTATTCACCAAGATTACCTGAGCTTATACTCTTTTAACTCATAAGAGTGACCCTAAGTTGAACCTTACCTAAGTCCTTTGAGGTGAGCTCAGGCTCACCCTTGATGAAGTCATTAGAGGTGATCCTAAACTCAACCTCACTTAAGTCACTTGAGGTAACGGTATGCTTACTTTTGTTAAAGTCATCAGCGATGACCCTAAGCACACCACTCACTTAAGTCATTTGAGATGACTCTATTTTCATCCTCACAAAAGTCATCAACCAAGTCATTTGATGTCATCTGAGGCGGTCACATGATATACCTCTCTGAATCTAAAATTGTCCATTTGAACTCATCAGATATGAGTTGGACCCTCTAGTTCATTAGCTGAAGTTATACGAGATGATTATGAACTCAACCTTGCTAAATTCCTTCGAGGTGACCCCAAGCTCACCCTTGGTAGATTTCTGAGAGGAAACCCCAAGCTCTCCTTTGCCTAACTTATCTAAGATGACCCTTAGCTTTTCCACCAAAGACATTGCAGTGACCCAAGCTTATCCTTATTGAAGCCATCTGAAGTGACCCTAAAATCATCCTTTGCAGTCATACTCTTCATGATATGAGAGTCTCGTTATGGGAGGATCTCATCAGAAGCCTTAATCCTAGCATCAGCGAGCCATACTTGTGAGCTTAATTCCCAAGCTCATATGAGAAATGTCCAAATGCTCAACTCTCGAGCTTAATTGCCTAGATGGGATGACATATTAATATAACCATTGGCCTCATCTACACATTAGAGACGACCCTAAGATCATACTGTAAAGACATCATAGATAATCCTCTTCATCTTTTCTTAGCACTAGCTATGGCAACACGCACACCAAAGTTACAAGACCTAAAAGTGACTATTAATGTGAAAACGGGCAAAGAGGTTGCAATAGTGGAATCTTATGGAAAAGATTAGTTCTCAACTACACTCCAGCAACTCTATTTACTTTAGGCTCTTCGGCACCCAGCCGAAGGGAATCCAAAATATAGAATTTAGTCATACTTTACGACAAGTAATAGAATTTGTACCCTAGTAGCTTGCCTTAGCTGCACCCCAGTAGCCCTACTTAATTTGGGCTCTTCAACACCCATTCAAAACAAACTCAGATATGGAACTTGGTCGAACCTCAATAATTAATGGAAGTTACATCTTAGCAGCCCGCCGTGGGTGCATCCCAATATCCCTACTTACTTCAAAATCTTTAACACCCACTCGAAGTGAACTCAAAGTATAGAACTTGGTCATCGAACGCTATGGTAATTAATGGAAATCCCACCCAAAGACTCACCTCGACTACACCCTAGTAGCCTTACTTACTTGTACTCTTCGACACTCGATTGAAGCGAACTTGAATTATAAACAAAGTCGCACCTCACGACAAATGTAATTACTTCACACTTCTTAACGATTGTTAAACCTGAATTTGAAGGAAAAAAAGACGAATCCCATAACTATCGAAGTGAACTTGAGGTCGAGGGTAACAACTTTCCTAAAAAAAGCTCTTTGTCATCAAGCCAAAGTGAACTCAAAGTGTAGAGTTTGGTGAACCCAAGCTAAATAAAGGCTAAAGAAGTTGCACCCGAACAACATAAACTTAGCCCTATAAAAGTGACGCACAATCAGTGTATAACGGACTAGGGTCCTCACCTTATCTGAGCTAGCATCCCGAAAGTGTAGAAAAGTCCATGGTCTCCTCCCAATATGAGTTTATTAATGATATGTGTCAAACTTCAAACTAGAGCTCTAACTATGTCTCACACTTGCTATAGCAAATAGAGAACCCTCTTAAAAACACTCGCTCAAAACGAACGGAATAAACTCGTTAAGCATCATAATTAAAAAAAATAAAAGCAAAAAAATTTGCTTATCACAACTTTCAAAGTCTTGAACTAAGATAAAAAACACTTGATACTTGGAAGCTGGGGGTCAACTATTATATCCAAAATTAGTGAGGCTTCCCACGTGCTCATATGAGGTAGCCTCATTCGGTATGAACTAAATTGGCCTCATATGAAATATAACCCAAAGTGACAGTAAATGTGATGAAGCTCGAGAAACACCAAGTGATGAGCACTACATCGTCTAGGATGAAACCACCGAGGATGAGCCCTAGGAGCACCAAGGAATAAACACTACCTTGTCCAAGGTAAAACTTATTAGGGCAAGGTCGTGGAGCACAAGTGATGAGCAATGCCTCCTATCTTGACGAAACCACTAAGGATAAGGTCTTGACGAACCTAATGATGAGGTCCTCCATGGACATGAGGACGAGGTGCCCACATGCTAGAGGATGAGGCACTCACGGGCATGAGGACGAGGTCCTCATGGCTTGAGGATGAGGTGCCAATGTACCCGAGGAAGAAGCGCCCATATACTTGAGGATGAGGTCCCCACAAACCCTAGGACGAGTTGCCTATGGACTCGACAACGAGGTGCTTACAAACTCGAGGACGAGGTCCCCACATACATGAGGATTAACTCCTCAAGGCCTTAAGGATGAGGTTTGTTTGGAGGAATATATCCTCACATACCCGGATGAGCTCCCCATGAACCTGAGGACGAGATCCCTACCAACAAGAGGATGAGATCCCCACGAACCCGAGGACATGCCTCATCCCCAAACGCATGAAACCGAGGACAATCCCAGTGCAGAAATCCAAGTATTTTAATATGACTCTCAATGAAACTGAGGATCGAGATTAAGAGCTAGCGAACTTCATAGTTTGTCTAAGTCCATAAATAGGGAAAAGGCACTCAGATTAAAGGAAATCATTAGGCAAGAAAAAATCATGCCTCCCTCAAACTCAACTCCTAAACCGAGGCGTGAACTAAGCTGAAGAGGACATAGTGTCATCAATGAAATTAAATATGGTTGTTTCAGGGTGTCATCTGGAGCATTAAATATGGACGGTCTAATGAGGACCAAGATGGTACATTGCCAAAGACAATGACAGACTGTCTTGACACCACATGTCATCACCTACTCTACTAAGCCAGTAGGAGAGGGCCCAAGGCTAGAGATTATTTAATGTATCACCACATTGGAGGGTTAACTTTTGTCTATACCTGAGGTTGTCCTACCCATGCTGAGCTAGCTACCCCGACTGCCTGAACTAACACTATAACGTGGAAGGTAACAACATTCATTTATGTAAGCAACAAACTCCCAACCAACTCTCTACTTTGATCTCCTCTGCCTCCTTATTGAGTTATTCTTCAAAGGGGTAAAAAGGAGACCACCCTCTCATCTTGGTCTCCTACATAACCTCTCCACATTATATGTGTTAATAGTAAAGTGAAGACATTGCTCACATAGTCTCGCTTCTGAGATTTAACCGTCAACAACTATAAATATTATCTAATAATGATTCTTTGTAATATGTATGTGCATTCATATATGTTATATATTGATGATATGGATATTAAAATCGAAGAAGAAAAATGTTGTTGATGAGCTATATAATTATAAGGTTTTAGTATAATTTTTTTTATAGCAAATCACGGTCCTTCTCTACGTAAGCCTTTGATGGTATTTAGGTTGTAAAAAAAAGAAAAAGAAAAAAACATAGCTTTATTCAAATATGATCATCAGTGTTTGGCAAGATATATGTAATTTTTTCTTGAAATTGTTCTCACTACAATTAAAAGAATTGATACAAAACTATTTTTTTTTTAACTATTTTCAGTATTGTTGCTAATGAGGTATAATGACATATTTAATCGTGAAAGTATAAATTCTCTCATGATGATGAGTTTAATACTATTTTTGTTTTGGTTTGCTAGTACAAAATATTGAAGTTTATAATTAAATAAGAAATATTATTGATTTTTTTACTCGCGTTTAATCTTTGTTGTGATATAATTATATTGTTATTGCAATACATGAGGTCTATTTTTAATTACTTTTTGTATTATTACTCATGAGATAGAGTAAAATGTTTAATCTTGGAAGTGATCTATTACTATTTTAGTATTGTTTTACTCTTTAATTTCGTAAATATGGAAGATGTAGCCACTGTTCTTGACTGAATAGTTAACTACTTCTGTGGATATTTGTGCTGAATATTGACTAGGATTTCATAGGTTTTTTTTTCAGTAGTTGTAATAATTAAATGAATATATATCTATATAATTTAGTGTATTTCATAAGTGTAGTTATGAAAATTGAAATTTTGATTTATACGTTTTAAATAAATTTTAAGGTTATTTAAAATTGATATAATTTTATTAGACAAAAATGTGAAAAAAAGTTTATTCTCCATGTCTCATTTAGATCGGACTAGTAAAGCATTACGTGCGATAAACATATTTTTATCCAAAAATTAAATGATGATATATATGACTCATGGGTATTTATTTAAACATATTGATAGAGAAGTACTTGAGTTGCACGTGATAAGTCGAGTTTTTTTATTAAAAACAAGTTAAGCATATTGATTTTCTTTCTTTGCTATAAATAAGAGATAACATACTAATTTCTGATATTTATGTATTTAAATTTTATAAGTGACATTGAATGAAATAACGTACCAATTACTACACTATTTGGTTAAATAACAGGATACCCTCACCAAAAATTATGTCTTGCGCGTTATATATAAATTAGTTCTGTACTAACTTATTTGAAATGTAATAATACAAATGTTAGATATTATGTATATTAAAAGTTTTAGTAGTCGAACATAAAGTGCATAAAGTAAGATGTATTAAATTAGAAATTAGAAATTAGATGCACCAAAGTATACTATATAGCATTGCTTTTTAAATAATAAAAAATGACTTTATCAATTTGTCATATTCCTAAGAAATGATTATATCAATAATAAATTGTTAGAAAATGAATTGATGTGTTCTCTAAATTCCTTTTTATAAATTTTATGTTGCTAATAAGTTTTACAAAGTACTAACGGACAAAATTATTAACAACTCAAAAATAAATATTCCGTGTATATAAAAAATATTTTAAAATTAATCTTTATGGACATTCATATTCTTAATTATATAATAGTGTAAACATATTAAATGTGAAAACTATTTATAAAATTTATTACATATAAAGTAAATAAAAAATAAATGAAAACCTAATTTGTATGATATTTTAAAAGGGCTTACTTAAGGGTAAGTAGGGAAAATAAAAGTTTATACTCTCTAAGACTCTTCTAATGTAATTAGTAACAGCACAAGTGTATTACACATGAATGAAATGTAGAGTTTAAGATATGAAATGTAATGATTGTCATATATTTTTAAACATATATATGATTATTCTTATTATATCTCTCATCTTTTATATGAAACCTACATCAAAATATCTTAACGGTAAAAGTGCAACAAAAAATATCAACCAAATAATTGCAACAATTAGATTATAATTTTAGAGATTGTATAAATAATATGTGGATAGTCCATATAATTATTTTTCTATTGATTCTTCAGTTTTATCCATTGTAGAATATTATATATTATGGATATTCTAAATTATTAATAGATGAGTTTATATAAAATTTATTTGTTTTTATTATATATTACAAAATGTTAGTATTATTATTATTTTCATGAACCACCCTAGCGAGATAGCAAATATTAATTCTCAAAGTTAGTGAGAGAATAAATATAATGAAAATTTGGTTAATTATTTTACTCAAAACTAAAACCAACTAATAAGAGTGTGACATATTTATTTTTAAGAAGTGTTACATGATTAGTAAAAAAATACATGAATAAATTTATCTAAAAATACTTCTCTTAGACATTATCACTTTTAATATACTAGAAAATTCATATGCATTGCATGTGGTTCGTGCAACTACTATAGAAAAGATCAGCATTTTATGGTATGTAAAGAATCATTAGAATAGAAAATAGATTTAAGATTGTGCGCTATTTATACTTCCTTTTAATACATATAGTGCAATATGATATAAAATCTATTGAGAATCTAAATATAGTCAATTTATTAATGAAAAATTAATATTAGATTTGTTATACATATAATGGTTTGATTTGAAATTATTATTTTCTTATAATTTATCTTTGATATTTTTAATAGTAATATTTAGGAGATAAAGTATTTGAATATTATAATTTAAACAAAATGATTGAAAAACTCTTATATGATCTTTATGTTTAATTTTGAGTTTAAAAATAATAATAAAATTTCAAAAAATAATTTAATTAGTATTGTCTATAAATATTTCTCTCACTAAATTACATTCATATATAGTATTGATTGACTATAGATATACATATAGATGGATGACTTGATCACAATTAACTACATAAGCTGCTCAATCACAATTCAAATACTACTCACTAAAATTTTAAGCTAAATCTCCCAACAGTACCAACATAATTCCTTAATCATTGTCCCCCTTATTAATTACGAGGAATAAAACGTCAACAACAAGTTATAAATTGCCAAAACAAATGGTCCCACAAAAATTCAAATAATTATGACACCAACGAATGCTTTCTGGTACCCTTGAAAGACATTTCCTTTTATAATTTACTGTTGCATTTCTTAAATAATAATATTTTATTTACATTTAAGAAGTGATAATGAATAATTTTAAAAAAAATTAAATACATGACATCAAACAATATTAAATCAGTAATAAATTTTAATTTTTCAATACAAAAAGTCAAAGAGTTCTCGTGCATGCAATATATTATAGATTTGATTTGGCAAACAGAGAGTAACAAATCAAATATAGATTCAGAAAAAGAACATAGATTGGTGTAAGATGAATGGAAAGTGGACTAAATGATGGAATTAATAAGCGATGGGGAATGGGTGTGGAACTGTGGATGGCAATTTGACAGAAGGGGGAATGGGGGCAAAGGTTCCTGAGTAGTCAGCCTCAAATTTTGTCTACTTTTGTCGTTAACACGTGAACGTCTCTCAACAGTCGACCCTGTCTCTGTCCGCCCAGACCAATCCCACTAGCATGGGGAATGGGGATAGCTCTGGCCGCCTGCCTAAATTTTTCTCTTCAACATTAAATCAAAATAGGGCATTGACATAAACTATCTTATGATTTTTTTTAGAAAGCTACAATTTTACAAGATTGTGAGGTTTAATTATTATAACTCATTTGTAGATACAATCTAATGTTTGACTAATGAGATTGCTCAACTATACATTTGCTTTTGTATCGAACTGATTGAATTGAACGGAACAAAAAATGATCGATTCGGTCGACTCTTCATATACATTCGGTTTAGTTTGAAAAAAAATTAAAGAACTGAAGTTTCGGTTCAGTTTAAAATTTTAGTGATTTTCAAATCGAACCAAATCGAAACTATAAATTTTTATTATTTTTTATCCATAATTTTGTATCAAATCGAACTGAACTGAATGAAACTGAAACAAAATTTTGATTTTAATATTATTTTTCAATAATATTATTTAAAATATTTTTAAAAAATAAATTTAATTAATAATGTCGAACCGAAAAATCGAAACTCATGGTTCAATTTCTATTCGGTTCTTTTCTCAGAAACGGTCTGATTCGGTTCGGCATAATCCTGAAGGATAAGTTTCAGTTCGGTTCAATTTTTATCCAAATAATTTATTGAATCGAACCGATTACATCCATAGAGAAAAAGAGCTGTTTGTATTTCCAAATACATTTTGAGTTTTGAGATAGGATTGCTGCAAAGCTTTCATTGATTATGGCTATAAGTATGACAGTTTTTATTTAAATTGAAGGCTATAAAGTACAACTGTTAATAGAAATTATTGTATATAGGTTCATTTTTCACCATTGTTCTTTATTCTTAACTTTTATTGTCTACTGTCATTCGAAAAAAATAACGTTTGTGGTCTATTGAAATGAAATTCACTCTTTATTATGTATTTATATCTCAGAACTTAAAATATCACACATATTGCTGCTTTTTTTTGTCTCATAATTTTGACGTTTTCCCTTCTCTGCTGGTTAAAAGCTATAGTTTCACCTTCCTTAATGCATGAATATCAAGGAGTAGAATGGATCATGCTTTTTAACTTAGTATTATATCTTGGTTGAACTTATGTTTGTCATGTGACGTGGTTCGTTGTTGTGTGTCTCTTATTTCAGCATGTGCTTGGTATGTCATGTACTTAGTTGTCGCGTGTTATCGTCTATGAGTGTGCGTTGGAATGTATTGCACATCGTCTAGTTTGCCCCTTTCATGCTTGTAAATGATTTTTTTGGTAAGGAAAAAATCAACTATGTACAAGTAATAAAAGATAATAAGAAAGTAAGAACTCAAAAGCTTTATTTGATTCTCTTCCATTGATTTTTGAGGTGGTATGTACTCCTAGTTATACATGAATCGCACAATCAAATTACAACAAATTCCCTTATCTCGTAGCTAATAACAGGGAGTTGATAGACTTTTTTAAAAAGAATATTCCTGATGAAGATCTATTTCATAACCATATGTTTAATCCTACGGTCCTCATTTCATCTTTTTTTGGTTGAGCCTTTAGTCTAGATCTAGCTACATGTAAGATGAGATTTTGGACTGTTCATTGGTCCCCATTACATTCAACGAAATCTTATTCGTTGAAGTGTAATGATTATTGTTTCTGTTGTTACGTCTTATGTTTCTGTTAACACATTTCTTGGGTCAGGGTCAGGGTCAAGTTCAGGGCTAGGGTCGGGTCTGGCCAGGTCAGAGCCGGGTCAGGGTTAGGTCGGGGTCAGGGTTAGGGCCGGGTCAAGGCTGGGGTAAATGCTAGGGTTGGGGTTGGGGATGAAGTTGTGGTCAGGGCCAGGGCGAGGCCGGGGGTCAAGGGTCAGAGTCGGGGCTGGTTTCGGGGTCGGGGTTAGGCCGAGTGAGGTTGGGTTTTGTGTAACGTATCCCGTTTCTGTTTTCAAATATACCTTGAAAATATGCGACACAATTCTTGAGCCTGTCTGCGACATACTGCTTTTGCTGCTTCTTGCCAGTTATCACCTCTTGATTCATCAATTACCGCGACAGTCTGTTTCTGTCATACATTTTCAGTTACTCCTTTTCCAACGGGCCTTTTCGTATTCAATCATTTCAAATGCCCTTCACACCTTTTAATATCTATAGAATGAATTGAATTTTCCTTTGACATCCGCGGCTTATTTAAGATCTTTGTCTTCATTTCTTACTTATTTCTTATCTTCGACCCTGTAAGTTCTCCACTCCTTTTTTTTCTTCTTCTTCTCTCCAATTAATTTATTTTCTCAAAGTTATGGAAGATGAGACTTATTTTAAACCCTTCGTTCCTTTAGTTAGGCCTGAAACTGAGTTTAGGTAGTTCATGGCCTTTTACCAAGAAGCTTTCCCTCAGGACGTCATCTATGCCTTAGGAGAGATTTATCCTCGGAACTCCCGTGTAGATCTTCATACCAAATCACCCTTCATCTAATGTGCATAGCATTAGACCTTAAACTACCATTCTCCCATCTTTTCCAGGAATTCTTTTCTACCTATCACTTGGCCCCTTCCTAGTTTACCCCAAGTTCCTATAAGGTAGTATAGTGTTTTGAAGCCATGAATATGAGGTATAACCTAGGCTTAGGCATGGATACTTCAATACCTATATCTAGTCAAGCATCAGGGTGAGAGTTACTCCTGGCCCCTCGATCGTCGAGAAAAAAAGGGGCATTGATTATGGACCTTCCAAAGGGAGACAATGGGTGGGAATAAGACGTTCTCTAAGCTAGCGAGAATTGGAGCGGTGATGAACGTTGGATAATTTCCAAGAAATTTTCAATATGTTGCCAAAGCTCTTTTCTCATTTTTCTTTTAACTTCTTTTAGTTTTTGTATAATTTCCACTCAATAAGGTTTTGTTTTCCTTTAAAATGTATGGATAAACGTGCCGACGAGAAACCTTTTACGTCAATGACACTCAATTAAAGAATTACCTCTGCTTACTGTTGTCTGGAGATGAGGTGGTATGAGCTATTAGATTCGAGAAGGGAGGTTAACGTTTCTTTTGCGCCACCTACCGTTCCCGTTGTCGTTGCCTCACCATTTGTTCCCTCGACTTCCATGTCACTTTCCAGAGGTATACCCATTCCTTATTTTCATTCAATTTTATATCCTTTCACTTCGGTATCCTTTGAGTCAACAGGTTCTAAAGGAGAGGAAGAAGAAAATGAAGGCTTGTTTCGAAGAGCTGCTACAAAAATATAGATGATGAAGCGACTCTAAACAATGATCGGTGACTTCGGGGGGAGGTATTTTCATCCTAGAATAGACACGTCCAACTCTTCCTGAGTTCCTTCTGATCTTACTACACCTCATGCTCCCGTTGCTCAAAATGAGGAAGCTCTAGTTTGGTCAGTGACTCCTCGTCCCTTAACTGTTCAACGTGAACATGCTGCTGCTTCCTGTTCATAAAATGTTGCAGAGGGATTCATTCCCTGGAGGTGGAGATGGTACACCATCCCCCTCTAATTCATTCATTAGTCTACTTTTTGAATAATGCCCAATCTTCTCACATCATTACCCGAGGCATCCTGAGTGAGGCTAACACGGTAATGATGCGCAACATGAGCGTTGGTGAGCTCATTAGCTCTTTGAGCCACGATCTCATGAGGGTAAGTACCATTTATTTTCTTGTTTACTTATAAATATAATTTACCCGTTTACTTACACTCAATGCCTTTTGACTTGTTTTCCTCTTCTTGCAGGCCATTATTCACCATAATGCCCTATAAGAGCACCATATTGCCCAGGACCAGGCCTTGGTGAAATTTTATAGGGAAGTCATTGAGTGACGTGGTTTCGTTAATGGTCTTCGGGATGAGATTCAACAGCTGAAAAAGACTGAGGCTGAGCTACGGGAAACTATGGAGAAGCACACTCTGGAAGCAACTATCGTTAAGGTGGAGAGCCTCAAGCCAGCTGACTCTCAAAAGTGGCTGAATAGTCTTTAGCTGCAGCTAAGGAGTCTTTGGTTATAGTTGAGTAAGCTAAGGCTCAAGCCTTGGAATAGAAGGATAAGCACGTGGAGGCTGAGTATCAAGCCCTCTTTGATGAAGCCGAGCATATGATCTATAGCTTATACTATAAAGATGGCTCATCAAATGCTCCTCCCAGGAAGCCTCTCTGTGAGTTGCCTCCCGAAGTCCAGGGTGAAGTTAACGACTCCACGAAAGACATAATTATCAGTTCTACTGATGCCGTTGCTGATCAGACTACTGCCAACAACCCAGACGAGGCTGCCAATGTTGAAGATGTTTCCGTTGACCCCGAGACCATCATCATTTCTTAGCTTTTTTTCTCATATTTTTGTTTACTTCTTTCCTTTTCTATCTTACAATTTTATTTTCTCTTTGTATTTTTCAATCATCAATGAGAAAATAATTGAGTTTTGCAACTTTACTTCTATTGAAATTTTATTTTAGTTGCACTTCGGCTTCTTTTCAAAGGCTTAGTAAAACTACGACCCGTTTTCAAGGACTTGGCAAATTTTTAAGCTGCAGTCCGTTCTCAAACACTTGGGAAACTTTTAGTTTCAACTTTCTTTAAAGAGGAACCAAATTCGCCATTCGGCATCTACACAAAAGTTTTTAACTAATAAAATCTGCTCTAAATGACTTGTTGTAATTTCAAGTTTCCACCCAAGTAATGAAGTCCATTTTCAGAGACTTGCTAAAATTTGAGCTTTTTCAACTGGATCCATTCTCACACACTTGAGCAAATTTTATGTTTCAATTATACTTTCGGAGCAACTATTTTTGTAGTAGAATCCGTTTTCAAACACTTCGAGATTTGCAATCTTCAATTTTTCTTTGATATCAACTTTTCCAATAGTAGAATCTGTTATTTAAGACACATTTAGTAGAGCTTTATGCTTCAGTTTCCTCTGAGGAACGGATGCTTTTTATAGCATCAATACTCCTTTAACTGCTTTCTGTTGTGTGGTCCGCTGTTAAGGACTTGCATTTTTAGAGTTGCTTTGGTTTCCTTTAGAGAAAAGAACTTAAGGTATGCCTTGTTTCAAGGACTTAGGTCGAAGAACCATGGCCCCAAATTCCATTAGAGAGGAGGATTTATGGTCCGCCCACTTTAAGGTCTTTGGTTCATTGAAGAACTTGTTGGATTGAGTTTTAAAATTTAAGGAAAAAAATTGAATCACGAATGGTTCGTGGGTGTAATATAATTTTTTTACATCAACCAATTTAATCATATTAAATATTAAAACCATACATCCGATTATGAATATAAAGTTAAACGTATTCAAAAGAGGTAGAAAGAGATTTATACTTTTTTTGTATCAGAGACTTTCTGATTGAGTGAAATCCTTATTAAATGTTTCACGTTCTTCGATCTTCCAATCCAAGAACTTCATTTAGTTTTCGCACTAACAACCACTCGTTGGATTCAAAAGAATATCTCGCAAAGACGTCGTTAGGAACTGAGTGTGGGCTCTCAAAATAACAGAGGAAGAAAAACTTATTTTATTCCTCTATGAATTCAGCGGCAATAGTAGGAGGGGAGAGAGAAACATTTTTATGCTCTCAATGACTAAGGTTGTATCAACACACTTTGGAAGGCAACCCGAACGTCATATATGTGTAATTTCTAAAATCCACCCCCATAATCTATAATTTCCTAGAATTGCATCTTCCATTAAAGTCAATATTGTGTCCAAATTCATCAACCCAAAATTGAAAAATGTAAATTGATCTGCATAAGATAATTAATTAATTTATCTTATTTACTAATTATCTAATAATTAAAAAATAATAAATTCATTAATTTGAACATCAGTGAATCGTTCTTCACTAATTAAATGACAACACCCATCACATATGAGTTCAGGAAATACACCTCGGCTCAAAACACATTTTGGTCCAACTGATGTTGTTTCTTCTATTTCTATCCTCTTGAGCTACTCCTGAGACCGAATGAACCCACATGAATATAGTTACAGGATTCAAATATTCGGTGAATTTATCACTATAAATGTCTGACCTATTTAATCCTGACATTGTACGACTCCACTATAGATTCGTTACCGAATCAACTCTCGATTCATGCGCGCTATATTTTTTGTTAGTGAGAATAAACATTTTTATTTCATGGTCCACAGAATATTTTAACATATTATCCTTCGTGAATTTTATTAACAAGAGCGGGATATAAAATTACTATTTTACTTTTCTTGTTATTATTTTCTTAACTCCTTTATTGACTGTGAATAAGAAATGCATAATAGTGAATTGTCTCGTACAATTCTCCATGTCTTATTCAATGATACATTTCATTGAGTATCTGACCAGTTTAATTCATTCACACATCCATCAATAAAGAATAATGTGATATTGTTGCATTTTACAATCTAACCACGACTTTCCATATCTATGAATCACGTAACTCCAATATAGTCGAATCATGATCCCAACAGCCGATGTATTGTCCAGCAATTCGAACTCACTCCTTTGACGTATCAAAAATCGTAACTAACTATGGCAAATTTTGTATTCACCTCAAGATTAAGTTAATTACAAATATACCCTTGAGGTGTAACAATTAGATTTAGAGCTAGATAAACGGTTTTACTCCAAACTAATTTATTACTGATCTATTCAACAATATGTCTAGGTCAACCGTTATAGTCCCTAATCCCATGCCCTAAGACTGGTATCCTTTGGTTCAACCTAACAGCTGTAATCAGACTTGATTGTCCAGTCAATCCTAAGACAACGAATAACGTTCTGAACTATTTCAGAAGTGTTTGTCTGGAAGACTCTTTAGTCTTTACTCTTCTTACGTTGATAATAGTTCCATGACTTGAGTAAATTATAAACGCATTTTAGTTAATAGAAAAACTTACATTCATTCATTAAATTTAGTAATACAAAATGTAAGAGAAATAACTAAAGACTCATAAATAGTTATTACATCCTACTTTATGAACATAATTATAACAATCTTCCACTTGGACTAAAGTATGCGTGTACAATCTCGTATCCTTATGCCCTCCAAATGACCATCAACGACTGTACTCTTTAAAGCCTTCATGAATGAAACTGCCAGGTTGTTGACCATCGATATGTGTAACAACAACATCTCCACGTTGAACAATCTCTCTTATTAGGTGATACTTACGATTTATGTGTTTGGATCTTTTGTGGTTCCTTGGTTCCTTAGAATTCGCTACAGCCTCACTGTTATCGCAATAAAATGTCATGGGCTTGTAAGCCTTTGGAATAACTTTCAGAGTTTTCAAGAACTTTCATGTCATACAGCCTCCTTAGCAGCTTCACAAGCTGCCACATATTCAACTTCCATGGTCGAATCAGCAATGCAAGATTGCTTAATACTTCTCCATATAAATGCTTCGCCGTTCAGGATGAACTGTGATCTTGAAGTAGACCTCCTAGAATCCTTGTCTGCTTGAAAACCAGAATGAATATACCCCGACATATTTAGGTCAGTACCTGAATACACAAGCTTGTAGTTCCTTGTTTTCCTAAGATACTTAAGGATATGCTTGACGACATTTCAATGCTCGATTTCAGGATTAGATTGAAAATGACTCACCATGCCTACCGTGTAGCAAATGTATGGCCTTGCAAAGTATCGCATACATGAGACTTCCTACGGCTGAGGCATATGAAATCTTTCTCATGTCTTCTTCTTCTTGAGCAGTCTTGGGAGTCCGCTCCTTGGAGAGGCTGACTCCATACCTGAAAGAAAGATATCCCTTCTTGGAGTCTTGCATACAGAATCGATCCATCACCTTATCAATATAATATGCTTGAGACAGTGCCAATTGTCAGTTCTTTCGATCTCGAAAGATCTGAATACCTAGGACAAATGCAAGTTCTCCAAGACCCTTCATATCAAATTTCTTTGCAAGCTAAATCTTGATATCAGATAATTTTCCTACATAATTTCTAATGAATAGAATATCATCTACGTACAAGACTAGAAAAACCACTTTCCCTTCATGTATAGGCTTATACACATAGGGTTCGTCCACTAACTGTTCAGAACCAAATTTCTTAACAATTCTTCGAATCAATATTCCACGACCGTGACGCTTGCTTAAGTCCATAAATGGACTTCAGCACTTCGCAAACCTTGCCCTCTCGACCTTTCTCCATGAATCTGTCTGGTTGAATCATATCAATGCACTATTCAAGATTGTCATTTAGAAAATAAGTCTTGACGTCCATATGCCAGATTTCATAATCGAGGGCAGCGACAATGGACATGAGGATTTAGATGGATTTAAGCATGGCTACTGGCAAGAAGGTATCCTCATAGTCTATACCTTTCTTTTGAGTGTAGCCTTTGGCTGCTAGTCTAGCTTTGAATATCTCAACATTTCCATCTGAACCTCACTTTTTCTTATAGATCCATGTAAACCCTATAGGTTTTACCCCTTCAAGATGATCTACAAGTTTCCAGACTCCGTCTGAGTACCTTGAATGTATCTCAACGTTCATGGCTTCATGCCGTAGGTTTGCTTCAGTTCCAACCATGGCCTGTGAGTAGGAGACATGTTCATAATGATCCTTATCTAAGACTATTGTTAAGGCATTCCCATAAGACATGTACCTGTCAGGCTGTCTTACAATCCTCTCACTACATCGAGGGTCCATAGGCTCTCACCCCAACTTTGGTTCTTCTATTGTTGAATCAGAAATGGTTTCTAATTGGGGAGTCAGTGTCCTCCCACTCAATAATTCCTCTAGCATATGAGTACTTCTCGACTTCATACTTCTTATATAATCTTCTTCAAGAAAACGTGCATTCGTGCTTACGAATGTTTTCTTGTCAATCGAACTATAAAAGACATACCCCTTCATTCCTTTGGAATATCCTACATACATGCATAATTCTGATTGACTGGCCAACTTTCCTGCCTTCTATTTCAGAACATGTGCTGGGCGCTCCCATATTCTAAAGTGGTAAACGGACGACTTTCGTCCATTCCATCTTTCATATGGCGTGTCAGGCACTGTCTTCGACAGAACTTGGTTTAGAATATATGCTGTTGTTTTCAAGGAATATCCCTAGAATGAATTGGGGAGGGATGAGTAACTCATGGGTCTAACCATATCCATCTGAGTTCGAGTCCTTTTCTCTGACACACCATTCTGTTATGGAGTGCCAGGTGTTGTAAGCTGAGAAATAATACCTTCTTTCTTAAGAAAGTCTTCGAATTTTCCTAGCAAGTACTCTCCACCACGATCATATTGTAGCATTTTTTTGTTTCTCTAATTACTTTTCGGCCATAGCCATGTACTCTTTGAACTTTTCAAAAGTTTCAGACTTTTGGTGCATTAGATAAACATGTCCAAAATCTGAGTAGTGATCAATGAATGTTATAAAGTATCCATAACCTACTCTTGCTTAGATATTCAATGGCCCACTAATATCACTATGTACGAGTTCGAGGCATTTAATGGCTCTTTCACCCTTTTCTGAAAATGGTTTCTTGGTCATTTTACCCTCTATACAGGATCCACATGTTGGTAGTCATCCTACACTTAAAGTATGCAATAGACCATTCTTTGCAAGTCTCTTAATCCTGTCTAGGCTAATGTGGCCAAGACGTAAGTGCCACAAGTAGAGTAGACCGGTTAAGTCAGACTTTAACATTTTACTATCCCTTTGTAAATCAGTATTGACTTCGGTGTCACATATAATTGGAACTATTGGTTTTATGTACACAAAATTATTTATCAAACGTGCAGTAGTAATTAAGCAATCATTTCTAAAAATACCAATACATTTATCAATGAAATTCAAACTGAATCCTTGCTCAATTAAACTAGAAACTGAAATAAGATTCTTCCCAAAAACCTGGATAAAATAAACATCACGTAAAACCATAAAACTGTTATCAAATTATAATTTAATAGTTCTCATAGATACGACTAATACTAGTGCTCCATTTCCTCAACGGAAGCTAAACTCGCCCTCATCAAGCCTTCTGCTTTCGAGCTTTTCTTCTTAGCTTTCTTCATACTCTCTTGTATTTCCTTTTGGTGCTAGGAGGTGGAAGACTTGCTTTTAGTAAAGTTTGCCTCTCCAGTCTTTCTCTTGCCTTTCAGAAATAGGGTCTGAGCAGCTTGCAATTCTTTCATAAGCTTAGGAAGTGAGTACCTCACTTATTCATCAAATAATTAAGTCTGAAGTTTTCAAAAGTGTCAGGCAAGGTCTCAAGAATCATATCAACTTGAGTCTCGCCATGTACCTCAGTACCCATGATCTCTATATCATTCAGATAACTAATGATCCACATTATATGTTCTCTGACAAGAGTTCTAAGTTTCATCCTGCATTTCATAAAGTTTCACACAGGAGCCTGTTTGGCTTGACGACCAAGATCTCTGAACATTTTGGTGATGTTCAACATCATATCAATGGCAGTTTCCATGTTATAATGTGGTTGTTACAACACATTGCTAAAAGAAGCCAAGATGTAACATCTGACGATCTCATCGGAACACAACCAAAAAGCATAAGCGTCATTTTCCTCTCAAGTTGATTCAGCAATAGGCTTGAGGGGACAATGGGTGGTGAGCACGAACTTGAGCTTTTCTACCATCAGCACGATATCAAGATTACGTTTCCAATCCACGTAATTTTCACCAGTAAATTTGTTCGCAGTTAAGATAGTTGAGAGTGGGAATTTTTTCTAGTTTGTTCAGGAGAATATCGATAATGCCTAATTTTTATAATCGTTAATTAGAAAAAAAGAATGGGAGGAGAATTTAAGGGTCAAAGTTGTATATTGCATGTGTCATTTTCCTCTAGTACGTTGGCCTTTATATTGGCTTCCAAAATCCCATGAATTAATTAAAATAATAATATAAAAGGAAGAACTCATTATGCCTAGGGATCATACCCATTCGTGGGGGTCATTTTACCAGGTATGGCCCATTTTTTCCTTTCTGTCTCGCTCAGCCGTCAATCAGTCATGGTCACTTGGAGATTTCTTATGGCTTCAAGCCAATCATTCACAACCACTTGGTGGTCTGTCAACCTGTATCATTTGAGTATTTTCAGCTTTACTCAATCAATCACTGTCGTTTGTCTATCATTTTGGGTCTTTTCATCTGCTCTGTTCTTCTTCTTATTTGTCCTTCTTCTTATCCATTCTTTCCCACTCTGACGAGGTCTCTCGCTTCAGTGTTCTTTCCTATTCTGACAAGGTCTCCGGCTTCAGCGTTCTTTTCCGCCCTGACGAGGTCTCCCATTTTAGCGTTCTTTTCGTTCTGATGAGGTCTCCTGCTTCAGCGTTCTTTCACGCTCTAACGAGGTCCCCGCTTCAGTGTTCTTTTCCGCTCTAACAAGGTCGCCCGCTTCAGCGTCTTTCTCATTATGACGACATCTCCCGCTTCAGCGTTCTTTCCTACTCTGATGAGGTCTCCCGCTTCAGCGTTCTTTCCCGTTTTGACGAGGTCTCCCATTTCAGCGTTCTTCCCGCTCTGATAAGGTCTCCCGCTTATGCGCTCTTTCCCACTCTGATGAGGTCTCCACCTTTAGCGTTCTTTCTCGTTCTGACAAGGTCTACCGCTTCAGCGTTTTTTCCCACTCTGACAAGGTCTCCCGCTTCAGCGTTCTTTTCCGCTTTGATGAGGTCTCCTGCTTCAATGTTCTTTCCCGCTTCGACGAGGTCTCTCATTTATGTGTTCTTTCCTGCTCTGACGAGGTCTCCCACTTCAGCGTTCTTTCACAATGTGACGACATCTCTCGCTTCATCTTTCTTTCCCGCTCTGACGAGGTCTCCCGCTTCTGCGCACTTTCCCGCTTAGCCATCAATCTTGGTTCGTGGTCCACGCATCCTCTCAGGATTCGTTCTTTCTGTACATGTGTCTTGGGTGATTTTTTCTTTGTTCATTTGTCCCCATTACACTTAGTAAATTTCACTTATTGATGTGTAGTGATGAGGAGTTCTCGATTTGCATGCGCCTTCAAAGATCATCTTGTTTTCTCTCGGGAACCTGCACTTCTTTGGAAATAACAAACAAATATATATGTATATATATATATATATATATATATAATAGTTAATTAAATCAAGGGAGGCACGTGTTTTGTTAGTTTATTATTTTATACTTAGAAAGATTTGAGTGAGTAAAGTAGAACTTTAGAAATCTCGTATTTTCAACATTTTTCAACCAAATAATTTTTTTAAAATGTTTTGAAGAAAAATTATTAAGTAACTCAGTCACATAGCAATTATTCTAAACAGTGTATAGAAATTTATTTCTAAGTTCCAAATTATTCTAAACAACAATTTAAGTTTGGACTTCACTACTTCAAAGTATTAATTCAGGCTTGTTCTAAACAAAAATTTCTAAGTTCCAAAAATGTAAATTTCTTTTTGCTTACAGTGATTTTTCTACTTATAGAGTTGTTTCCCATTAAGAGCGGATGAATCTTTCCTGCTTCCATTGTGTTTTGTTTCTTTGCTTTCCACATTTTAGAGAGAGTTTTTCCTGCTTTCAAGGGGTTGGGCTTCTAGGCCGCCGACCTTTTTTCAGTTTCAATTTTCTTTTTAGAGAGTAGGCGTCCCTACTCTCAAGGTTTTTAGACTTTTAAACCATCAACCCAATTTCCATTTTAGAGATTGGTTTTTGTTCTGCGCTCGGTGACTAGGCTTTTAGGCCATGGACATTACTCTTTTTTTGACTTTTAAAAGAGAAAGTTTTTTCCGCTCTCAAGTGCTTAGGCTTCTAGACTGCCAACATTTTTTCCACATTTTAGAGATAAGGGCTTTCCCGCTCTCAAGGGCTTAGGCTTGTAGGCCACCGATTTTTTTTCCACATTTTAGAGAAAATGTTTCTCCCGCTCTCAAGGGTTAGGCTTATAGGCCACCGACCTTTTTTCTCACATTTTAGAGAGAATGTTTTTCTTAATCTCAAGGGCTTGGGCTTCTAGGCAGCTGACCTGTTTTCCACATTTTATGAAGAATATTTTTCATACTCTCAAAGGCTTAGGCTTCTAGGCCGCTGATTTTTTTTCTACATTTAAAAAAAAAATTTTCTCAAAGGCTTAGGCTTGTAGGCCGCTGAGATTTTTTTTACATTTTAGAGAGAAAGTTTCTCCCGCTCTCAAGGGCTTAGGCTTCAAGGCTTTTTTCCTCATTTTAGAGAGAATATTTTTCTCACTCTCAAGGGCTTGGGTATTTAGGCCGCCGACCTATTTTCCACATTTTACAGAGAAGATTTTTCCTGCTCTCAAATGCTTAGGCTTCTAGGTAGCTGACTTTTTTCTACATTTTAGAGAGAAGGTTTCTCTCGCTCTCAAGGGATTAGGCTTCCAGGTCGCAGACATTTTTTACACATTTGAGAGAGAATGTTTTTCCTGTTCTCAAGGGCTTGGGTTTCTAGGCCACCGACCTTCTTCTTTTCCTAAAATTTTTCTTTTTTTAGTGAGAAAGAAGGAAGGAATTAACATCAGTTTTTTACGAGAGAAATTGTATGTTGTTATAACAATCAACAATTTAAACGAAGTATTTCTTAAGGTAAGTGTCGTTCCAGAGTTTTGCTAATTCTGCTCCCTTCTCTGTCATGAGGTGATAGTAGCCGCTTCCGCCTACTGCTTTGACGATGAAAGGACCTTCCCAAGATGGACCAAACTTTCCTTCTTTTTGGAAGATCTTTTTCAAAACCAAATCTCCTTCCTGTAATTTGCGCCTTCTAATTCTCTTCCGGAAGTAGGGTTTCCTTTTCTGATTTTACTTAGCTATTTGCACGAGTGTTGTTTCCCTTTTTTCTTCTAACATATCAAGACTTTATTTCATGAGTTAGTCATTCTGTAGTTTAGTTACTTCTGATCTGAGAGTTGGATTTCCTATTTCCACTGGTATAACCACTTTTGTTCTATAGGCCAAAGAAAATGGTGTTTCGCCTGTCGCCTCTCTGGGAGTTGTTTGGTATGCCCATAGTACTGCTGGTAATTCTTTTACCCATTTTCCCTTTGCTGAATCTAGGAGTTTCTTCATGTTGTCAAGTATGATTCGGTTTGATCTTTCAGCCTATTCGTTTCCTTATGGATAGTAGGGTGTAGAAAATCAGTTTGTAATTTACAGATCTTGCAAAAAGTCCTTAACATCTTTCCGGTGATATGAATTCCATTGTCAGACACTAATACCTGAGGAATTCTATATCTGCACACTGTGTTCTTCCACACGAATGTCCTTACTTTTTCTTCACGAATTCTAGCAATGGCTTCTACCTCAATCCACTTGGTGAAGTAGTCAGTGGCAACTAGCAGGAAGCATTTTTGAGCGGGTGCCATGGGGAGTGGTCCAAAGCCCACTGCATGAATGACCAATGACTTGTCACAGTGTTGAGTTCTCTTATGGCTAATTTTATTACGGGGGCAAATCTTTGACACTTGTCACACTTCTTTGCATATTACTTGGCATCCTGGTGGTTTTTTACCAGCAATACCCTACATTTAGTATGGCTATAGACCCGCCCCCAGTATGATTCCTGCACACCCCTCCATGAACTTCTACAAACACGTATTCAGCTTCCTTTTCTTTTAGGTGCTTTAGATACTGCCCTAAAAAAGACCGCTTATACAATAAATCATTGATTATGTAGTACCTGACACTCTGTTGCTGAATATTCCTAGAATGAAATTTGTCTTAGGGTGGGATCCCTTCTTTTAGGCAACATATTATGTCGTCCTGCCAGCTTGTTTCCAGCCCAATTTTCACCTCTACTACCTTTTCGGCTGCGATGCTGGGATTTTCTAGAAACTCAAGTGGGACACTTTTTTTTTACGGGATTTGAAGTGAGGATCCCAAATTATCCAACTCATCCGCATGCCCATTTTCCACACTTGGGATATGGTGGATTTCGAAACTTTTTAGTTGCTTGAGCAGTCCCTTTATCTGCTGTAGGTAACTAATCATTCTTTCATCCTTTGCCGTGAAATCCCCTGTTACCTGCTTTACTACCAACATTGAATCATAAAAGATTTTTATTTCATCTACATCTACTTACCGTAACAGAGTGATTCCTACTAGCAGAGTTTCATACTCGGCTTCATTGTTTGACGCGTTGAATCTAAATGAGATAGTGTATTCGAGTATTTTGCCAAACGGAGTTTGCAGTACCACTCTCGCTCCGGCTCTTTTATTGTTTGAGGCTCTATCAACGTATAATTCCCATGTCCCATTTTCGATTACTTGTTGTCCACTTTCTAACTCCTCATTGGCATCAAACGTAAAGTCTGTGACAAAATCGGCTAAGGCTTGCCCTTTAATTGATGTTCTCGGTTCGTAGCAGATCTTGTATTGACTTAACTCGATTGCCCACTTATTTTGGGTAAGTACATTTACACTGTGTTCCTGAAAGTAGGGTCTTAGTTTCCTTGCGACTACTATAATGGCCAGTATTAATTTTTCCATTCTCTTATAACAGGTCTCGGATGTCAACAGACTTTTACTGATGAAGTACACTGGCTTCTGCTTCATTTCTTCTTCTTTATCAAAACAGCACTGACGACGGTCTGTGAGACGGCTACATAAAAGAACAAAGGTTCCCCCCAACAGTCGATCAAAAACTCTTTCATCTTCCTAAGAGCTTCCTCACACTCGCCATCCCATCTGTCTGCTAAATTCTTCCTTAGCATTGCGAAGAATGGCTTATGCTTGTCGGTTGATCTTGAAATGAATCTATTCAAAGCCACAAACCTTCTTGTTAAGCCTTATATTTCCTTTTGATTTTATGGGTTATTCATCTCCATTATGGTTTTTACTTGATCTGAGTTGACCTCAATTCCTCACCCTGTAACTAAGTGGCCAAGGAATTTTCCGGCCGCCACTCCGAAGGTGCATTTTTCCGGTTTCAACTTCATCTAATTTTTTCTCAGAATGGAAAAGGCCTCACAAATGTTTTTGATGTCATCTCTGCACTCACGACTCTTCACCAACATGTCATTGACGTAAACTACCATAATTTTTCTAATTTGCTCTTAGAAGATTTTATTTACCAACCTTTGGTAGGTTGCACCTGCATTTTTAAACCAAAATGCCATACCTTATAACAAAAAGTACCTTGTTCAGTTATGAACGATGTTTTCTCTTGGTCAGGCTGAAACATTTTCACTTGGTTGTATCCTGAAAAGGCGTCCATGAAGCTCAGAAGTTCGTGTCCTGAGGTGGCGTCCACCATCTGATCTATTCTAGGTAAATATATTCTTCTCTTGAGCAAGCCTTGTTTAGATATGTGAAGTGCGCACAAATCCTCCATTTCCCGCTTTTCACTTTTACCATGACAATGTTAGCGAGTCATTCTAGGTAATCTACCTCCTTGATGAAATCCACTTTTAGTAGTTTGTCAACTTCTTCTTTAATGGCCATGTTTATTTTTGGTGCGAAACACATTTTTTGCTGCTTCACTGGTTTAACTAAAGGGTTAATATTCAGTTTATGACAGATTATATTTTCCGTTATAGCTGGCACCTCTTGAGCGATGGTTGCAAAAATGTCATTGTTTCTCCATAGAAAGTCAGTCAACATTTCCTTCTCCATTTCCTCCAGGTGGGCCCTAATATTCTTCATTTTCTGAGTTTCTTCGTCTAAGGAAATATGTTTGATTTATTCTCCTGCCTCGTACCTACGACCCACATGTGCATCCCTCTGTGATTGTTATTTCTCATCTCCCTCCACCATCTTTTCTTCCACTTTTCCCATCTTCTATTTTCTCACTGATTCCAATGCGGTTACCATGCAGATCCTGGCGGCAGCTGATTCTCCATTTACAGTTTTAATTCCTTCTGGGGATGAATATTTCATCACTTGGTAGTAGGCTGCCTTCATTTTATGTAACCAGGTTCTCCCCAAAATAACGTTGTAAGGGGACGACGTGTCAAGCACCACGAATTCGTTGAGGTAATTAAATGGTTCTGCACTGACTGGGAGGTTGATCGATTCTTCTGAGTAGCTTAAAGTCTCGTTGAAGCCCATCAGTGGCTACGACATACCTTGTAGCTTTCTTTCTCCCATAGACATTTTTTTGAGTGTTCGTCAATGAAGAATATTGACGGCACTACCGTCATCATCTAGCACCCTTGTTGACAGACAATTTCCTACTTGTATTGAGATGACAAGGGCATCGTTATGACGCTCGTCATGCTCCAAGTTCGTGTCGTAAAATATGTGTAGGGGATTCCCGCTTTCGTTGGCAGTGCCTTCCTGTTTCTAGCTTCCTTCCCATAGTGGGTTTTTACTGTACACTTTACTTTCTTTTCTTGTAGTTCCCTCTGGTTCAGTTTAAGCGATGATGGTGTCGACTATTTAGAGTGACTCCTTCATGTTATCCTTTTTTCCCCTGTCATGGGTTTCTCTTTCAGCTTCCCGATGGGGTTCCTCCCTCTTCATAAATTGATTAATGTATCTTTCTTTCACCAGTTTCTCCACTTAGTCTTTCAGCTGGAATCAGACTTTTATAAAATGACCATTACTCATGTGGAATGAGCAGTATTTATCCTTTATGCGCCTGGTCTGGCTTCCTTGTAATAGGGGACGATCTTTTAAGCTAAGGTTTATCTTTTATCATCTCCAAGACTTGGTTTATTAAGACAGTCAACGGGGTGTAGATCATGTTTCTAGGATGGATGTCATCTGCGGGTCTACTTTGAGTGACGGTTCTGTTCCGCTTGGTGTCTCCCTACTCATCTTCTTTTATGTTCTCTGAATCTGCTTTGTGCCTGTACTTGATCTCCGCTCTTCTTTCTTTGACTCGTTAATCCGTCGTCCCGCTTGTTTTAATAAACTTCTTTTTTCTTCTTCCAACGTGATGTATGCTTGCATTCTTTGGAAATTCTCCGCTATGGTCATGGGCTTTATCTTTGATATAAATCTTCAAAGATGGCTGATTCTGGATCCAACCCTCGTCTAAAGGTTAGTCTCGTCACTTTGTCGTCATAACTTTCCACCTTGGCCATTTCCTCCTTGAATCTGCGAGTGTATTCCCGAAGTGTTTCTTTTTCCTTCTGGGCGAATATCATCAGAAGGTAGTTTAAGTCCTCCATTACCCCCCGGTAAGTAGAGTATTGTACCAAGAAGGCAGTGGACATGGAAGTAAAGTTAGTAATGGATTAAGTAGGGAGGGAGTGATACCATTTGAGTGTAGTCCCGTCTAGACTTGTCGGGAATATCCTGCACATCAATACGTCTTCATGCTGGTATAACGCCATGACTTGCTTGAACAGTCTGAGATGATCTACAGGGTCAGACTTCCCTTCATTACATTTGAATTTAGGTGCCACGAACTTTCTCAGAATTGGGGCAGCTAGGATTTCTTGACATAACAGAGTTCTGGTGAGTGATTCTAAGTTTGTTTTGCCCGTGTTTCCCAGGCTCCTCAGTTCCATCATCTCTTCCATGATAGCTTCCGTCATGACTTTTGGTGGGCGAATTTCTCCCACCTCCTCCTTTTTGTGTTTCTTGGACAATACTTCCCTGTCTTGATTCTGTACGTTCCTACTGTTCTCATTGTCACCTTCCCGTCTGACTTCGTTTCCTTCTTGGTAGTTCTCCCTTCCCTCACGGTTAGTGTGCTGGCTGTGCAAGGTCCCGTTGCAATGCAGCGATCTGTTGCTCCTTCGTTTGTCATACGTTGTGTAGTGTTTCGGTGTTTCACTATTCTATTTCATGCATTCGGCTTAGGATGGTCCGAAGCATCTCAACTAGGGGAGCAGGGTTATTAGCTTGTTCATCCCCGTTCCAATTCCCTTCGTTAAGGGTGGTGTTTGACCTGGTTCGAGGAGGGACCATAAAGATAAAAATACATTTGGCTACATAGTTAATGAACTCTATCGATTAAACTCATAATCAAATTTATTAATTATTAATTACGATTAACTCCACTATAAAATCATAATTGAATTACAACTATATTTTATATTACTCAATGTAACTATCCTTGGCCTATTATTTATTATGTAATGCCTCTCCATAATATAGTACCATGGATAATTAGGTTAATTACTATTGGCCTATTGGTCAACTATGATAGTTTTCATACTTAAAGTCTAAAGTAAATTTATCAAATCTCTAGTAATCCACCCGAGATACTAAGTGCTTAGCTTATTGTGACCACATAAATGAATTACCTAAGAGGTACTATGTTACTCAATTAAAAGTGTCTATTGATTCTACTATTGAAAATCTATGAACTCACTATTTAATCACTCAGTCGTCCAACTTATGGAATATGTTAACTCATAGAGTCTCATTCTTAATAGTTGAAAATAACTATGGTATTAAATATGATATCATAACTCTCTCAAGATTGAAAGCACTCATAAAATAATAGCAATGAGTCATGATTTTAATTTGATAGTAATTTACTGAAAATCAGACTCATTAGTCATTTCAATGCATTTCAAATTCACTAGTACATTAACTAGGTACTCCACCTAGTGACCAAGGCAAGTCACAGTACATAATAGAGTTAATGTACTATAGTATTTTCTTAGTAAAGCACCCAACTTCACATGAGCTATTGGTTAAGTATTTACAAGTCATAAAAAATTCTTGGTTAAATACCTTTTTCCAATGAGCTAAACTCTACAGGACCCGTAAACCAAGTACTATTATGCTTGTGAACCTTTTACAAGAATGTATTGCACATAATATAAGAACAAACTATTTATTATTATTCAGAATTAAATGTTTCATTAAATATAGTATAATTTCAGTGCTTTTAGGACACAATCCTAACAGAAGGAGGGCAGCTTGAATTTGGGAGGCAACTTGGCTTCTTGTATTTCTATGGAAAATGAGGATTGCCTCTGTCCCAAAAGTGCATCTACTAAGGCCACATGGGTTTGCTTTTATTTCCTTCTCTGCTTTCAATCTGCTATTAATTGAAGGTTGCTATGAACTAATAGTCCGTCTAGGAACGATCCAGCCTCACCACTTCCTCTACAAGTCTTAGCTTCTTAAGAAACTCGATGACTCAAAATGACACGATTCCCAAGTTTCACTTACTGAATAGAGGGCCACGAGGGCGGCTCTAAACTATTCCTCGTGCCACGATCAAGTTTTCATTGGGGACCCTGAGAATGTCTCAACGTAAAAAACTATCCCATTTAGTTTTTGGAAAAAATGGATTTTTGGTTGTTTTTAAAAAACATAACTCTTTATTAATTTGAAAAACATGTATAAAAAATTAAAAACTTTTAAATTTAAATCCCAATTTAAAATTTATACTTTTATAAAATTCACATTGTATTTAAACTATAACCCATTATAAATTAAACAACAATGATTCATGCGCATTCTACATGATATTTTGATATCGGTATATCCGTAATTCTATATGACATGTTATATGACGATACAAGATTAATAATCCATTCAAAATTAACCTCCATATTGGCTCATTTCTAATTACAACCCATAAAAGAATAATAAATAAATTACAACTAATTTATAAACTAATCTTCGTGGCTCCTATAATTTGCTCATTCTCCTTCAGGAAATCCCACAACTTTGTAACTCTTTAAAACATCCCAGTCCCATTTTAAAAATCAATTTTCAATTTAAAATTTAATTTTCCAACAATTTTTTATTTGATAAATCAATTGTTTTATTTTTAAGAACAATTTATAAAATGAATTTAAATTAATTAGTGTTGAAAAATTACCGAATTATATAGAAATTATTTTTAGGGACTAAATTGGGAAAAATCCTAAGATTTCCTAAACCTAGAAATTTAAAAAACCTCAAGGTTTCCCAAACCCTAAAGTTTTCAAAACACTTAGGTTTCTAAAATCCAAATGTTTCCAAAACCCCAATGGTTTCCTAAATCCATAGTTTTCCAAAACCCAGTTAGGTAATCAACTGTGCAGGGCATGGTGGCGGGCAGCATGAGGCGGCGGCACGGTAGCGCGCGGCGGAAGCAGCGGCGGTGATCAGCGATGGCAGCGACGATGACAGAGGTTTTTTACGGTGACTTTTCGAGGTGGCGACAGATTACATGGAATTTAAAAATACAATCTTTGCAAGAAATATAAACTATATAAAATCCTATGCCTCAAATTCAGTGTACATCAATTCTAAAATTGAAAAATAAAACGCCTAGAGCCAATAGTTAGGGATATTCATAAAACATATTCAAAATAATTTTGAATCTACCATAAACAATTATATGCCAATATATGAACATCCATCGATACATACGTGTTAATCTAAATATACATAATCTATAACCCAAGGCTGTGATACCAATTTTTGGATCGGATTTTTAAAATTTGAGAAAAAAAATTGAATCACGAACGGCTCGTAGGCGGAATATAATTTTTTTACATCAACCAATTTAAACATATTAAATATTAATACCATACATCCGATTATGCATACAAAGTTAAACATATTCAAAAGAGGTAGAAACGATTTGTACATTTTCGTTATATCAGAGACTTTCAGAATTCTTGGAATCCTTATTAAATGCTTTGCGTTCTTCGATCTTCAAATCTAAGAACTTCAATTAGTCTTCGCACTAACAACCACTCGTTGGACTCAGAAGTATATCTCGCAAGGACGCCATTAGGAACTGAGTGTGGGCTCTAAAAAAGAATTGAGGAAGAAAAATGTCTTTCTTCCTTTATGAATTCGGAGGCATCAGTAGGAGGGGGAGAGAGAAACATTTTTATGCTCTATGTGATTAGGGTTGTGTCAACACACTTAAGGGGGCAACCCTAATTCCATCCCTTATACAATAACTTTGAAATTTTCACATATACCCCCCCCATGTATGTGTAATTTTTGAAATTCACCCTCATAATCTATAATTTCCTAAAATTACATCTCCCATTAAAGTCAATATTGTGTCCAAATTCATTAACCCAAATTTGATAAATTTGAATTGTTCTTCATCAATTAATTAATTAATTCTCTTAATTATTAATTATCCAATAATTAGAGAATAATAAATTAATTAATTTGAACATCAATTAATCACTCTTCACTAATTAAGTGACAATACCCATCACATATGGTTTCAGGAAATACACATTGTCTCAAAACACATTTTGGTCAAACCGATATTGTTTCTTCTATTCAATATCGGTTTCACAATCCCCATTCATTTCATCGAGTACGTGGCCTGATTAATTTATTCACACACCCATCAATAAAACATAAGTTGATATTGATGCATTTTCAATCTAACCATGAATTTTCATATCTGTGAATCATGAACTCCATCATAGTTGAATCACGATCCCAACAGCTGATACATTGTCCGGTAATTCAAACTCACTCCTTTGATGTTTCAAAGATTTTAACTAACTATGTCAAGTTCCGTAGTCACCTCATGATTAAGGTAATTATGAAAATAACCTTAATGTGTAACATTTAGATTTAGAGCTAGATAAACATTTTTACTCTAAACTAATTTATTATTGATCTATTCAACATGTTTCACAATATGTCTAGGTCAACCGTTAGAGTCCCCACTGCCACGCCCCATGATCGGCATCCTTTGGTTCAACCTAATAGTCATAAGCAGACTCGATTGCCTAGTCGATCCTAAGATTGTGAATAACGTTCTGTACTATTTGAGAAGAGTTTGTCCGGAAGACCCCTCATTCTTTATTCTTTTAACGTTGACAATAGTTTCAGGACTTGATAAATTATAATCACACTTTAATTAATAGAAAACTGTCATTCATTTATTAAATTGAGTCATGCAAAATCATAGAGAAATGACTAAATACTCATAAATAATTATTACGCCCTATTTTAATTGTTGGACATAATTCCAACAATCTCCCACTTGGACTAAAGTAGGCGTGTACAATCTCGTATCATCATGCCCTCCAAATGACCATCAATACTACTTAAATTCTTCGTGAATGGATTTTCCAGGTTGTTGACCGTTGATATGTGTGTAACAACATCTCCACGTTGAACAATCTCTCTTATCAAATGATACTTACTCTCCATGTGTTTGGATCTTTTGTGGCTCCTTGATTTCTTCGAATTCACTACAACACGACTGTTATCGCAATAAATGTCATGGGATTGTCATCTTCTAGAATAACTTTAAGAGTTTTCAAGAACTTTTTAAGCCATATAACCTCCTTAGCAGCTTCACAAGCTGCCACATGTTCGGCTTCCATGCTAAAATCACCAATGCAAGATTACTTGATACTTCTCCATATAAATGCTCCACCATTAAGGATGAACACTGATCCTAAAGTGGACCTCCTCGAATCCTTGTCTGCTTAAAAATCAGAATCAGTATACCCCGTCATGGCCCCGCTCTTAAGGACTTAGGTTCATCGAAGAACCATGGCCCCGATTTCCTTTAGAGAGGACTTATGATCCGCCCACTCTCAAGTACAGAACCCTAATTCCTTTGTTATTTATCGTGCTATAGAAGTGAGATAGTTGACACTAAGCATTTTACGTGGAAAACTCTTGAGGGAAAAAAACCACGGGTCACTATAATATGTTTACAAATTAGGCAAAATATCTTTTTAGTTGCATAGTATTCCACGACTTTACCAGATCCTTCCCATCTTCCGTTGTCAGATAATAATATACGCTGCCTCTGATTCTGTTGATAATATAGGGTCCTTCCCAGTTCCGTCCGAGCTTTCCTTCTGCTTGGAAGATTTTCTTCAAGAATAGATTTCCTTTCTAAAATCCCCGTCTTCGAATCTTTTTTTAGAAGTAAGCTTTCATCTTCTGATTGTAATTGTCCATCCGGATTAAAGTTGATTCCCATTCTAACGCTCTTCCAAGATTAATTTCATGGTTGGACTTCCAATTTCAACATGTATGATGGCTTATGTTCTGTATGCCAAAGTGAAGGGGGTTTCACCCGTTTCCTCTCTGAGAGTGGTCTTGTACGTCCATAGTACTGCCGGTAATTCCTCCAGCCATTTTCCTTTGGATGGCTCTAGCCATTTTTTCATACTTTCAAGTATGTTGCGATTCTAACGTTTTGCTTGACCATTCCCTTGCAGGTAGTACGGTGTAGAAAAATGATTGATTATCCCTAAGTCATCACAGAATTGCCTTAACTATCTTTCTTGCAAACTAAATTTCGTTTGGAGAGATGAGTATTTAGGGAATCCCGTACTTGCAGACTATATTATTCCATAAGAATCCCTTCACTTCCTCTTCTTGAATCCTCACATAGGCTTCGACCTCAATCTACTTTGTGAAATAGTCAGTTGTAACCAACATAAAATATTTCTGAGTGGGTGCCATGGGAAGCGGACCTACGATGTCCAGGGCCCATTGCATGAAAGGCCACGAGCTTAACACTATATTGAGTTCTCCGGGTGCTATTTTTGCTCTGGGAACAAAGCGTTGGCATTTCTCTCATTTTCTCACATAATGCTCGGCATCTTGGTGCACTTTAGTTTAGCAATACACTTCATTTAATACTTTGTGGGCTAATAATCTTCCCCCAATGTGGTTCCCACATATTCGTTCATGGATTTAATCCAGCACATACTAGGCTTCCTTCCCTCTTAAGAATTTCAAATACGAACCTAAAAAACCCTTTTATATAGTACCCTGGTAATTAAAGAGTACCTGGTGCTTTGTTGCTGGAATTTTCTTGCTGGAAGCTTGTCTTTAAGTAATATCCCTTCTTCCAAGTAACAGATTATATCATCCTGCCAGATGGGTTCTCTTTCAAATTCCACATCTGCTACATTTGACAACAGAAATGTGATGCTTGAAAGGGAGTTGTAGCGACGATTCTAAATTCGCCAGTGCATCTGCATGTCCGTTCTCATCCCTAGGGGTTTGATGGATCTTGTAGCTTCTCAACAAGCTTACTAGCTCTTTTTCCCGTTGCAGATAGTTTACTGTTCTTTCATTTTTTGCTGCAAACTCTCCTATGACATGTCTCATAATTAGTATGAATTACAAAATATTTTAACATCAGTTACCTGAAATATTGAAGCAGTTGCTCACCAGACATTGGTTTTGAGAGCAACGAATGAGTCGTGAGATATTCCTTGATTCTCTTGAAAGCATCTTCACATTTTTCGTCCCAATTGTCAACATAATTCTTTTTCAATTTCATGAAGAATGGCTTGCATTTGTCCGTTAATCTTGAGAGAAATCTGTTAAGGGCCGCCAATTTCTAGTCAAACTTTGTATCTCTTTACGATTTTTTGAGGAATTCATCTCCATAAAGACTTCACCTGGTTTGGGTTGACTTCAATTCTCTGTTGCTTTACTAGATGGCCAAGAAACTTTCCAACAAATTTCTTTTGATATGGAGTTCAACTTGAATTCCATAAAATTCTCCATGAAGCATTCTCTCATAGCCTTATGATTATGTGACTTGCCATGTAATTTTGCTTTCAACTTTGTTCATTTTAGTTTCAATCTCTATTCCCGTTATTGCTTCCGTTGTTAAGACATTTATGTTCACATCATCACGTTGTCTCTGTTCCCGTAACTAGGATGTCTTCGTTCTCGTTGTTTGTTGATATTTTATTTTCCCGCACTCATAAATTCCTTTTGAATGACTGAATATGCTTAAGTCATAGCTTTCCCTTTTTTGGTCTTCCCGTCCTAAAACATTTGAACGCAGTCTCCTTGGTTTTCCTGTTCTGAAATGTTTAAGTGGCAGCTTTCTTGACTTTCCCCTCCTAAGAGGTTTGAATGTGGTCTTCTTTGCATTAGCTTTTTACTCAAGAGTTTTTGCTCTGAAATTCCTTCCTAACTCTTTTTTCTTTTCTAACGAATTTCTTTTCTGAAAGCCTTTCAGATTTCTGTTATGAAGTTCTAACACTCTAACTTTTTCTTTTCTGAAGAGCTCAAGCTTCTCTGATCTGAACTTTAACTTTTCCGTTCTGAAACTCTGACTTCGACTTTTCTGAAGCTCTGACCTCAACTTTTCTGAAGCCTTTTTTATTTTATGAGCTTTCTGATCTTTCTTTTCTTATTCGCTCTGATTTTTTTAATCATCCTTCCTTTGAATAGATTTCTTTTCTGATCTTCAGAATTTCCCATTTCTCGAGACTTTTCTTGGTCTCAAGACTTTTCTGTTCTCAGAACTTTCCTGTTGCCAAGCTAATTCTGTTTCCGTTTCAAGCTAATTCTGTTCCCGTTCTGAAGATAATTATGTTCCCTTCTCAGGATTTTCCCATTCTTGAGACTTTCTCGTTCTTGAGACACTTTCTGTTCTCAAGTAATTTCAACTCAAAACTTCAAATCCAATTAGAATTAAAACTCAAAACTTTGTTAATAACAAGTCAAATAAGTCCTCTCCTTTTTTTTAAGAAGTTGATAATGATGTGAAAGAAATAAGCCAATCGAATATGTAAGGAATGAGTTACCGTGTTCAATTCCGATCTAGTTTTGTATTTGTTATCATTCCCATCTCTGCTTCCAACTCATTTTCGTTTTGTGCCCGCCTTTGTTGTTGAGGTGGGCGTTTGATGTGGTTTTTGACATTTAGGGAGGGATTTTTCCAACATGAGGAACCCTCTACGAACAAATGATAAATATCATAATTTTAAGAGAGAATGAGAGAATAAAAATATCATCATTTACATGGAAACCCTTTAAAGGGAAGAAAAACCACATGGAGACTATTGATATTCACTTATGTAAAAGAATTTACATAGCTGTTGATGAGAGAAGAAAGGTAAGGTAATGTCTTTTATTGAGGTTTGCTTAGTTCCTCCTGTTCTCTTTTTACATGATTACAATAATAAGAATAATAAAAAGGGATGATCGCATCCCCTTTTCTTTTGGCTGATGAGATTTCTTTCAAGCGTGGGCTCCTTTACTCTGCTTATTCCTCTCAGCTGTTTGTCCTCAGTAATTCAATCAATCATATCCACTTGGTGGTTCCTCATGGTTCGGGCCAATAAATCTCAACCACTTGACTGTCAGTCTGAACCCTCCTTTCCGTTCTGATATTCTGTCTTGTCCAGATGGTAATGATTTCTTATTCTTGAGATGTGGGTTCTCGTTCTGGAAGTAATAATCTCATTTCTCGAGATGTCGGTTTCCGTTCTGTTGTTCTTTCCTGTTCTAGGAGTGATGGTCCACCGCCCAGGAAGCGATAGCCCCATTTCAGAAGCGACAGTCACCCTTTCCATAAGTGATATCCCTAGTTCAGAAGTGATACTCACCCCGTTCCAGAAGTGATTGTCGCCCCATTGTAGAAGTGAAAGACACCAATTCCAGAAGTGACACTTCTTTTGTCCAGACATTCGATGATACTTCTTTTTTGTGTTGCCTCTTTGCATATTTAAAAAATAACCGTTAGCAGATCCTCAAAAGACGTATGCCCTGTTGTTTTCCCAAAAGACGAAATTCGATTTTGTTAAGAATAAAGAACACACCTTGGCTTTCCTATTGATACAACTACGAGTTTAGGGTAAAAATAATCATCTTTGAGTGTTCTTCCCTCTAAATTATAATAAAATTCTTGACTCAAAATTCAATTCATTGCAGTGTTTCCTTTCAACCCCAAAAGAAGATCAAACTATCGGTAATTATTCTTGATTTGAACTACTTTTATAAAACTTAACCTTAAATGTTTTAGCTTTGTTCTTCGTGTCATATTTTTATAGATATGTATAATACTGAATTTTAACACCCTTGTACGTCCATATATATCTCATGAATATTTTTCAATATGAAATTAACATTTTCTATAAAAATCAGATTTTTCATGAAAACTTAGATTTTCGGATTTTTTTGTACACTGTAAAATCAACTTTATGTTTCGGAATACAAACGATGGAATTTTTGTCTGATAAATTCAGGGTAGGTTCTCAACATATTGGCACACGTTATGTGAAAATATTAGTTCAAAACGCGATGTCTACGATTTTATATGATTTTCTTAAACTTTCTGTCCCCATCTGGGGAAAACAGTTTTATGATGTCAGAATTTATGGTTGTTTCCATACTGAGATCAACTCAGCTTGATCTAAAAATTTTACAGTGTCATTTTATATGCTTATTTAGTAACTCTCTAAATTTTTAGAAATTTTAGTTTAGATTTTCTTACTGAAACGTTTTCGAACAATAATATCGTATTTGAGAAAAAACAGTTTTTTGTGACAAACTAACCATCACGTTTTGGCAAACCATTCCACCTCTGTATGTTATGAAATTTATTTTGTAAAACTCTAGTATATTTAAGGTCAGCCTGTAAGAAGTTTAGGAATTTTAGGAAAAACCCTAGTTCGGGTTGTGTTACTTCTTACTGAGTCAGCGTGTAGTATTTGTTTCGGTTCTTGTCTACCATATCATACTGAATAGATAGTGCTTTTGTTTTAGGAGTTTCGCTTCTGTAGTTCTTTAGCTGGCGATCAAGTAAATGAAATGCTCGTATGTAATTTTTTGCATTGTATGGCTGAAAATTTATAATAGAACTATGTTTATGTTTGGTGATGTATAATGTACAATGATGCTTCTTTCTTCATAACATTGTTCAATTATGGTGCTGATGTGTTTTGTTATATTGTTTGTTTGATGACTTAATATATGTTATAAGATAAAAATAAATATTAAATGAATGCATGATGAATTAATTATGTGCCATTAGAGTCACGTGCCCACCATCCTGCTCCGTTTGCCTTGTCCTTAAGGAAATGTCCCTGTTTGCCTAATCCTTAGGAAAATGGTCTCTATTATATGCTTTGGTTAGTTTTGTGGGAAAGCGTTAGCACAACTAGTTCCACCTCTTCGAAGGTGCGGAGTAGTACTCGTGAGAAAGGTCACCTATACTTACCTCACAGCTAACAATTACAGACGGGTAATCTCTATTCTAGGTGTGGTGGCGATCTCTAATGGAAGTTGGCCAGCAAATTCTATAAGAAAGATCTGAGAAGTATGCATGTGTACGATTTGTATATGACTGTGAACGTTGTTCTGTTTTACATATGTGATATTTTACTTATTGAGTATATTTCTATACACTCACTCTGTTATATTATAAATTTTCAGATGATGATAAAATTGATGAGGAGTTTATTGTCGAAGAGGTCTACAGTCTCTGGTGACGGACGAGAGTCATCGAATCGTATTTAAAAGTCTTAGTAATTGTTTATTTGATGTTGGTTTTATTTAAGTTAAATCGTGAGACTTCAAAACACGTACTCTTGGGTTCTTGAATGTTTTATTAAGTAAATTTTTTTTATGTAATTAGGAGTTTGATGAAGGATTTGGTTTTCTACAATATATTGTTTTAATTAGTATGAGTTAGCTCTAAAAACAATTGACCTAGCTTTCGCGATGTTATTAGTAAAATATTTAACTAAAACTTGGTTAAATTTTTGGGTTGTTACGGTTGGTATCAGAGTATAAACAGTTTTGTAGACAATTTTTTTTATGGAAATTTTCCTGAAATTTAGGTGTCAGTGCCAGAATTAGCATTTTAATATTATTTGTTTTGTCAAAATCTGCTGATATGCTATTTTTATGAGTTTGTTTTCTTATCTTATAATTGAAGAACTGTAGTTCATAATTTGATATTAGATAAATTGAAGATGTGGAATATGCAATTATGGCTCGATCATTTGCCACGTGCTTTGATGGATTGCTAAGAAAACCTTTTCTTAGGTGTTTGAGCTAGGTAAAGACACATGTCATGAGGAGAGGAGCACGCTGTCGTGTTTTAGCACCAGGATTAAAAGACCTGTGATATGGGTAGAAAAATAGTCTTTACTTTGATTCGGGTGACCCCTTTACTGACCCTTTATTATAAAGAGGTTCATTAGTCTTTGTGTATAGTTCATTTTTTTCTCATAGAAAATTTTAAACATTTGTCATTAAAGTGTTTCCTCTGAGTTGCAACACCAATTTTCGTGGTGGACCAATTGCACCACTAATTGAAAAAAATCATGATGATGACCCTGATGAAGGTTCATAAGAAGCCTTTCTAAGAATAGCGCATATCCAGTATCAAGGCTAATTTCAGTAGAAGATTAGTCTCATTCCAATGCTAGTGCTTAGAGAGCTTTGAATGATACTCTTACTTTGATTTTATGAGTGATTTTTCATGATTCTTTGCTGGTATTGGCTTGCTATTAATTATTGTCAATATTTTCTGTGATGATAAGTGTTCTTTATATGTCCCTATAAGTCAGAGCTCAAGTTTAAGGTTTAAGTCTACACTCATTACCTCGCATCATTTTTTTTGTTACAAGTCAATCGCTTCTTAGATAGTGGATATTGGGAGTTATTTGGAGTGTGCGTTGGAAATACAAGTTTAAATATTTGATGATGTAAAAGTGGTTTAAAGAATCCTCTAAGATTTTCACGAAGGGTCTACCAGGTTTACCACCTAAGAGAGACGTGGAATATTGAGCGAACTAGTTCTTGGAAATGCTCTTATTTTTAAGGCTCCATCTTGTACAAATCTGTTGGAATGAAGAAATTCAAGAAGCAGTTGCAAGAATAATTGTAAAGGAATTCATGCACAACGTATTTCTCCTTGGGGAGAATCAGTTCTTCTTGGGAAGAAGAAAGATGGACTCATGAAGCATTTGATGGACTACAGAAAAGTGAAGAAGGTTACTACTAAGAACAAGTATCATTTGTCAGAAATTTTATTTGATTAACTTAAGGGAGCTTGTCTTCTCCAAAATTGATTTGGGATCTGGATATCACCTGTTAAAAAAAGGAAGAAGATATTCTAAAGACCGCATTTCATACATGATATGGTCTATGAGTTTTTGGTTATGCTGTTTGGATTGGCCAATGCCTCAAGTGCATTCATTGATTTGATAAAAAAGATTGTTTTTAGACTTCTTTATCAGTTTATCATTGTTTTTTATGACATCCTTATTTACTCTTAAGTCTGAAAAGGAGAAGAATTGACAGCTCAGGACTATACTTGGGATTTTAAAGGACCAAAAGTTGTATGCCAAGTATAGTGAGAGTGAATTTTAGTTATCTATAAAAATTTTAGGGCACGTTGTTTCTAAGAAGAGGCATTGTCCGTTGTTTTTGCGAAGATAAACACTATGATGAATTTTACTCGTCCAACCAATGTCAAAGAAGCTTTTTTGGGGTGGTAGAATACTATTTTTGATTCATTGAAGATTTCTCTAAGATCACTATACTATTGACCAAGTTGACAAGGAAATATGTGTGATACCTTTGGTAGAAGAATGTGAGAAGAGTCTTCAAGATACCAAATAAAAGGCTGGTGACAACTTCAATTTTTACCGTGTCCTCATAAAGTGATGGTTTTATTATCTACAATTATGCTTCACTTGTAGGTTTGAGTTGTAAATTGATGCAAGATGGGAAGGTCATTGACTATGCTTCGCGACAGTTAAAATGTTATGAGTAAAACTATTTAATTCATGATTTGGAGCTCGCAGTTGTAGTTTTTTTTTTCTTTGAAGATTTGGCGTACCTCTATAGATTAAAGGCAGAAATATACGCGGATCACAAGAGTTTAAAGTACCTATTCCCACAGAAGGAACATAACATGATGCATTGTAAATGTTAGGAACATTAAAGATTATGATTGCATCATTAATTACCATCTTAATAAGGCTAATGTAGTAGCGTATGTACTTAGGAAATCAAGTGTTTCAGCTGCTCTCATCACTTCTAAGTAATCTATTCAACATGATCTTGAGAGGTTGGAATTGAAAATTTTGGTTCAAGAAGCTATAACTGGGCTCACACACTTAACAATTAAACCTACACTTCAAGATAGAATTCACGATTCTTAGCATAAGGATGCTACATTAATATAGATTATATCAAAATTGGGATGTGAGAAGTGGATCAACTTTTCAGCTTCAAGTAATGGTGTACTCATATTGAATACTAGAATACTGCTTGATAGTGCAGATCTGAAGAAAGATGTATGTTATTTACAGTGACACTTTTAGTGGAATAATATGAAACGTGATGTAGCAAAATTTATGAAACAGGTCGTTACATGCCAACAAGTGAAAGTTGAACGCCAGTATTCGACTGGCCTTTTGCAACCTCTAAAGATACGTTAATGGAAATGAGAGCATATTTCAATGAATTTTTATCTACTTTACCAAACACTGTGAAGAGTTTTGACATAATTTAGGTTTTAGTCTATCATTTGACTAAATATATTCACTTTCTGCTGATTCAATCGCTTTTTATTCAATCAGTGTTTGGGCGTATTTGTACTTTAAGGAGATCATTAGACTGTGTGGTGTACCAGTATCCATTGTATTGGATTGTGATCTCAAATTTACTCCTAGTTTTGGCGTAGTTTTCAAGAAGCTTTGAGTACCCAACTCAATTTTTAGTACAACTTTTCACTATTAGACCAATGGACACACTGAAAGTACCATTCAAACACTTGAGGATATACTCAGGGTGTTCTTTTTTTGGACTTTCAAGATAACTAGATTGATCAACTACATCTCTTCGAGTTTGTATACTGTAATAATTCAGGAAACAATTTGAATGGCACCATTTGGATCTTTTAATGGGCAAAAGAGGCGATCACCTATCTATTGGGATGAAGTTTTTGTGAAAGAAAGTTATTGGTTTAATATGGGGTTCAAAAAGTGAATGGTGTTATTGATAAAATCCAAGAAAGAATTATGTTCAAAGACGTCAGAAGAGTTAGGTTAATACTCGTAGGAAAACAAAACTTGGAATTTGAAGTTGATGATATAGTGTTTATTGAGTTAGCTCCTATGAGGGGAGATGTGAGATTTGGAAAGAAGTGAAAGCTTAGCCATCATTTTATCGGTCCTTTTGAGATGTCAAATAGGATTGGAACTGTTGACACCCTATGGCTCTACCCACAGCCTTGGTTAAAGTATATGATATTTTTTCATGTATCAATGCTACATAGGTATATCACTAACCTGTCACATGTTTCGAGTAATGAGCCGTTTCATCTACGAGAAGATCTAACTTATGAAGAAGCGTCAATCCCTGAAAAAAGAAAAAAGTTCAATGAACCAAGAAGGTACCTTTTGGTAAATGTACTTTGGAGGAGCTATGAGTTGAGAAATCCATTTGGGAATGGGAAGAAGAAATGCAAAATCTTTATCCACACCTTTTCCCAGATTAATTCTAATTAATTTTTTAGGATGAAAATTCTCATAAGGAGGGGAGGATGTAAGATCTGACATTTTTTGTTATTCTAGTTATCGTTAGAGTGATATTATCTAAAGTAATCATATTCATTAATTTGTTTGTTACATCGTTTATAATATAGATGTATTATTGTTGACAATATAATAACTTTTTTATTAAAAGTAATGTTTTGTTATATTATAAATATATAGTTATAAGGTTACCCAAATTTGTTTTATCAAAAACGATAAGGACACTAGTAATATTAAACAAGATTCCAACAATGTTAGTCAATTTAAAGACAACTCAAAAACTTAATTTTGATCAATCATTTATATTAGGCCTTTGTTTATTTCAATTACAACTTTTATTTTTTATTTGATGGTAAAAGCCACTACATTACGTGGAAGTTATTTGAAGTTTATTGGATTAAACCCCACTTTGCATGTTCATTTTTGTTTTCCCTCTTCCATCCCTATTAGGTTTTGCCCTCCCAGCCATCTATTCGCACATCTCTCTCTCCCACTTCCGTTGTAACTGCAAATTGTAAACTGAGTGTCCGTTGGGTTAACAACTCTTATTTTCTCTTAGTCTCCATTAAACGGTAATCATAACCCCTGCCTCTTTAATTATTTTGTTGCTTAATCTCTCATAAATCGAACAACCCTTTACCCTACAACCATTTTCAACGATTCCTCACAGATTCCATCAGTGGTCAGTCACCTCTTTCAATTTCCAAATTCAATTTCAACAACACAAGTAGTAGAATGCCTAAATCCGATTGATACAAATACGAGTTTAAGGTAAAAATAATCATTTTTTAGTGTTCTTCCTTCTAAATTATAATCAAATTCTTGACTCGAAATTTGATTCATTGCAGCGTTTCCTTGCAACCTCAAAAGAAGATCAAACTATAGGTAATTATTCTTGATTTTAACTACTTTTGTAAAACTCAACCTTGAATGTTTAAGCTTTGTTCTTCGTGTCTTAGTTTTATAGATCTGTATAATACTAAATTTTAACACCCTTGTATGTTCATATATGTCTCATGAATCATTTTCAACATGAAATAAACATTTTCGATAAAAAATAGATTTTTCATGAAAACTTAGATTTTCAGATTTTTTTTGTATACTGTAAAATCGATTTCATGTTTTGGAACACAAACGATGGAGTTTTTGTCTGAAAATTTTATGGTATGTTTTCAACATATTGGCTCAAGTTCTGTGAAACAATTAGGTCAAAAATCGATCTCTACGGTTTTATATGATATTCTTCAAATGTCTGTCCCGATAAGGGGAAAACTGTTTTATGATGTCAGAATTTAGGGTTATTTCAGTACTGAGATCAACTTGGTTTGATCTACAAATTTTACAGTGTCATTTTATGTGCATTTTTAGTAAATCTATAAATTTTCAGAAAGTTTCGTTAAGATTTTCTTACAGAAACTTTTTCGAACGATAATATCGTATTTGAGAAAAAACAGTTTTCTGTGACAAACTAACCATCACGTTTTGGCAAACCATTCCACCTCTGTATGTTATGAAATTTTGTAAAACCCTAGTATATTTAAGGTCATCCTGTAAGAATTTTAGGAATTTTAGCAAAAACCCTAGTTCAAGTTGTGTTAGTTCTTATCGAGTCAGCGTGTAGTAATAGTTTCGGTTCTTGTATACCATATCATACTGAATAGATAGTGCTTTTATTTCAGGAGTTTCCCTTTTGTAGTTCTTTAGCTGGCGATCAAGTAAGTGAAATGTTTGTATGTAATTATTTGCATTGTATGGCTGAAAATTTATAATAGAACTATGTTTATGTTTGGTGATGTATAATGTATTAGGATGCTTCTTTCTTCATAATATTGTTCAATTACGATGCTGATGTTATATTGTATGTTTGATGAGTTAATATATGTTGTAAGACAAGAAAAAATGTTAAATGAATGCATGATCAATCAATTCTATGCCATTAGAGTCACGTGCCCACCATTCTGCTATGTTTGCCTTGTCCTTCAGGAAATGTCCCTGTTTACCTAATACTTAGGGAAATAGTCTATGTTATATACTTTGGTTAGTTTTTTGGGAAGGCGTTACCGCAATTGGTTCCACCTCTTCGAAGGTACGGTGTAGTACTCGTGAGAAAAGTCACCTATATATACCTCACAGCTAACAATTACTGACGGGTAATCTCTATTCTGGGTGTGGTGGCGATGTCTAATGGAAGTTGGCCAGTGGACTCTATAAGAAAGAAATGAGAAGTATGCATGTGTTTCAATTTGTATATGACTGTGAACGTTGTTCTGTTTTATATATGTGATATTTTACTTATTGAGTATATTTCTATATACACACTCCATTTTATTATAAATTTTCAGATGATGATAACATTGATGAGGAGTTTATTGTCGAAGAGGTCTATAGTCTCTGGCAATGGACGTGAGTCATTGAGTCGTATTTAAAAGTCTTAGTAATTGGTTATTTGATGTTGGTTTTATTTAAGTTAAATCGTGAGACTTCAGAACACGTACTCTTAGGTTTTTGAATGTTTTATTAAGTAAAATTTCATTTTTATGTAATTAGGAGTGTTATGAAGGATTTGGTTTTCTACAATATATTGTTTTAACTAAAACTTGGTTAAATTTTCAGGTTGTTACATGGCATGTCTTATAAATGTTGTGCTTTATTGAGTTCATTCTTTATTCCTCTAAACTCAACATTGCATGTCATTGTTATAAATAGACTAGGCTTTGCGAAATGTTGAATCAATGCCATTGCAACTAAATAATGATGACGCATGTCTCGCGAACCATCAACAAAAGATGTCGACAAAACTATTATTTTTCCAATTAACTTTGTCTCATGGTTTTTCACCAGCATTCATAACGCCAACGATTCCTTTGTATAACTCAGTCCTAATATGAGATTGTTGTGTCCTATACATATATACATACATACATGCATACATACATACATACATACATACATACATACATACATACATACATACATACATACATACATACATACATATGTAGCGCAGCGCATCTGTTTCGGGGAGACACGGTTTCACGCTGGGTAGCACAGCACATCTGTTTCAGGTACAGAGGCGACAAATGTTGGGGATTGAACCCGCGCATGGTGGATTCACAATCAACTGCCTTGATCCACTTGGCTACATTCGCCCCTACCCCCGCACATGTTTTAGTCTCTATCTATAGTTGCAAGTCCTATTGTTGTGTTTTGGAATTAGGAAAGGTACGAACGAGTTGGATAACTTGTTGACGATGACTTTGATTGTTATTCCCATTCCAATGGAGATTGCTTGCTTTCTCGATGGGAATTGGTAATACTTGGCCTTGGTATTTGATGAGGAAGTGGTGGCAGGGCAAAGAATGGGTGGAGATTAGGACATAGTCAGGATATTCCACTGGATAGGTAAAACCATTTCTAGTTCTTTTTTAAAAGAGGGGCAGTGCATTCAAGGGCAGTTGATTTAATAAAGTAATACTTGAGGCCTCTGATTTTTCCTTTGAAGAGGGTTTGGATTCACTGTTTAATACTTCAATATCTGCATAATTATTGTTCTTCACTACTTTGATGGCTAGTTATTGCTTCTATTATTGTTTAATTGCTTACTTGAATAATTAATTACTTTAATTTAATCTCACTCTCAACCCAGGTGGCTGGATATTTTTATGCTTGATTATTTCTCTAGAATCTTTTATTATCTAATCTGTGAATCGGACGTATCAGTTTCTATTTAGTTTACTTCGTCCACCCTAATAAGAACTCTTAGATACGTAAATCTCGAGGGTAGGGTAGTTGTAGGGGCAAAACGGAGAAGAGTCAAATTCATAGGAGGTTGTAGAAGTCATAGAAGGTTTAGTAATCAAAATACATCATGATATTTTCAATCATAAGAATAATTTAGTTATTTTGCACAATGAGTAGATTATTCAGAAGTAATTCTTCTAGTAGTAATAGGTCTACAATAAATACAATATCATACATAATCAATGAAGAACACTTTGAATACTTAATAGATGATCAAGCAGATCATAGGGTATGGAATATACCCAAAATCTCTAGTAATGAAATTTCTAAATCAGCATGATCTGTTGCTTCCATCAAGCCTCAATATCATGTAAAAACAATAAAAAAATATATGCTCTTAGGAAATAGCATGACACATGTCAATTACGTTCCCCCAATAGAATTAAACATCACATTGAAGTAGGATATAATTTCATTCACTTTGGTTTAGTCCATATTGGAGTTAAACCACTCATAAAGAAAGACATGAATACCTTTATCTTGTTAGCCATTCGTGATGTAAGATTTACAAATTTTAATAATAGTATTTTAGGATGAATTGAATCCTCACTTTGTAATAGTCCAATTCATTTTGATTGTTTTCCTTATTTGTCTCATAGTCTAACAGGCTCTCATATTCTTAAATTTCTAACTTTGAATATCCAAACTAGTGGTTACCAAATCATTGAAGGTGCCAAACCCCTAGCTTTGATTTTTAGAATACATTATAAAGTTACAAAAACCAATATGAATTTCCAAGCCATCAATATGTGTCCAAAAAATCAAACCATATTGATTCAATCTAGCCAAAGTAATGTCAATATTAGAGCCTATAAAATAATTAGGTGGTCTAATGTTACTTCGCCTACAAATTAGCTTTTAACCAATGAAAGCCAACCCACTCCAATTCAACGCCCAATTGAAGATATCGATTACATCCAGCAGTAAATGGATGTAACTGTTAAAATTAATTTCTAATATTCCAGTTCTAATCCTCAAATTAGGGAGTATAGCATGTCTAATACCCTTAGGAATTCCTTTTCTGGATCATCTGTTAGTAATGATCAAGATCTTAGGATTCAAAAATTAGAACAAGAATTAAAAAATAAAAAATTTAAGACTTAAAGGCCTAGCCACAAATTCTCAATGCAGTCAGCCAAAATTTGATAATACGTATGAACAATTCTGACTAAGCTGAAGCACCCACTGAATCAGATTTTCGAGGAACCTTACCTCCTGTTAATCCTCAACTTTTAGTTTTAAATTTAAGCACCCTAAACCAAGAATGCAAACCTGATTGGGAGGGTTTAACTCAACACATGAATGACCCAGCCAATCTCAATAGACGTAATATGTTCAGAGATGCATATAATATGGATCAAAGAAAACTTATACTTGCTGAATGAAAGCCGTTCATGCAAGAATTCAAAGTTGATATATTTTTCCTTGATTATATCAAGGACATTTATGAGAAGAATATCAAAGTAATTTTCAAAACTATGGTAGCTAACAATTATATTACCTCATACAATTTTCCTCACAATGGGGTAATCAAACTTTTAGTCACAAGATTCACATAAATGCTTCATTCCTAGTGGGAAAACATTTTACAGAAGAATCTAAAAATACCATGCTTTTAGCAGTGAAGATTGATGCTGAAGGAACTCCGATTAATGGAAAAGATCAGGAAACAATGCATGATACCATCAATACACTTCTTAACACAATAATTGAGCATTTCAATAGAACATCAAGTAATATTACTTCACGTATCCATGACCAATTAATCAATCTTATGTGTCCTACCCTAAGTGAGTTTGACTGATATAAATATATATTTTTATCCAGAATAATGACAAAGGATGATAGTGATCAACCCTTTTAGAAAGAAAAATTCATCAATGGCTTACCTAATTTGTTTGCCCATAAAATCAGAACAGTCCTCAGTGATGACCTGGGAAATATAGAAGATAATAGTCTAACCTACACTACAATAATCACAACAATACAAAAAGAAGGTCCAAGAATTTGCATAAACATGAAAATCAATAAAAAAATTAAAAAGGAAAAGAAAACTACCAAATATGAATTATGCAATTTCTGTGAACAACATGGTTTACCCGCTATTACTCCTTCCCAAAAGAATAGAAAAAATTCTCATTTAAATCATAGAAGAGTTTACAAACGTTATAGAAAAAATACCATTGACAAAAAAATAAATTTTTTGACAAATACTTCTCTAAGAAACAAAATTATACTAGAAGAAAATTCAATAAAAAATTTATTGACGAAAGTAAAACTAAGTGTTATAAATATGGTCAGAATTGTCATTTTTCCAACACTTGCGAAATAAAAAATAAAATTTATCAATTAAAAATTTCTGGTGAAGATAAACAAGAATTGTTTAGAATCATAAAATCAATAGAATACTATGAGAGTAGTAATGAAGACTTAGGAGAATTTGCATCTCTTGAATCTAATGAATCAAGCTTTTCTAATTCTGACAGTGATTCTCCTAACATCTCTATGAGTTGCTGGGATAGTTGTTGTCCAAAAATTAATATTTTAAATAAAAATAAAGAATAAGAAAATCTCTTGTTAGATTTAATTAGAAAAATTAAAAATTTTAAATTAAAACAAGAATATCTTGGAAGACTTAGGAAGATAAATCAGAAGAAAAAAAATTCTAAGTCTAATAACAATACTGCAAGCATTTCACAAACACTTGAAAAATTCAACAAAATTAAGGGAGATGAAAAATAAGTTACTTTACAAGAACTTCAAAAAGAAATAAAAAATTTTAAAATTGAAAGAAAAGAATTAAAAGATTCTAACTTAGAAATAACAAAAGAATTAAATTTTTTAAAAATAGAGTTTATTAAAAATCATGAATCTAGCAAACTAGGAGAACCTAGTAAATCCCCAATATCTAATGATGATTGAAGAACCTATTGTCAACATTCAAGATTATGATAACTTCATCCAAATCCTCAATCACATCAAAATTAAAAAATGACACATAATATTGAGAATAATAATTCAAAATTTTGATTTCATCTCCGATTGATTTATAAGTAGATTTAAATTGTATGCAGGAAAGACTCATTCCTACCAAATACTTTAGGAAGACAAAAGAATCTTTGTCATCTGCCAATGGTACTAGAATGCATATATTTATGAAAATCCCAAAGTTCATATTTGCTAGGACAAAATATGTTTTAAAACATCATTTGTCTTGGTAAAAAATATGACGGACAAAATAATTCTGGGTTTACCATGCATTTCTTTGTTGTATCCATTTACAATAGAGCATGATGAGATAATTTAAATTTCTTTCTTTTTCTCACAATCAAAAGTTAAAAACTTTAAAAAAAAAGTTCTATTTTTAAAATTATAAATTTAATTTCTTGTAAAGAAAACCAATTATATTTTCTGCAAGATGAAATAAAGTTCAAAAGAATTGAAGAACAACTTCAAAATCTTGTTTTTAAAAAATAAATTAAAATCTTTGAACAAAGAGTTATTCGATTAGTAATTAATTACAAGCCCCTTAACAATATTTTGGAATGGATAGATATCCTATACCAGATAAAAGAGACTTAATCAATAGACTTGGAGATGCTGTTGTATTTTCAAAGTTTAACATTAAATATGGACTTTATCAGGTAAACAAAATTGATAAGTGCAAAATTGCATTTGGCCATTATGAATGGAATGTAATGCCATTTGATCTTAAAATTGCTCCAAGTAAATTTCAGAATATGATTTTCAACCAATTCACTAATTTCTCAATTGTTTGCATTGATATATTCTTGTTTTCTCTAAATCTATTGAATGTCTTGAATTGCTTGCCAAGATAATAAAATAAAATTGTTTAGTTATCTCTGCAAGAAATATCAAATTATTTCAATCTAAGATTAGATTTCTAGGATTTGAGATCTATCAAACAATTAATCAAATCATACAATTTGATAATAAATTTTTAGATAATCTACTAATTCAAAATTTTCTTTAAAAAGATTAACTGCAAATATGCAAAATATGTTTCAAATGTAAAAATATTGCTTCCAAACAAGTTCTTGTAGGTAGCAGTCTATTCTCAGCACTTTTAATTTCAATATTTAATTTATTAATAATTCAATTCCTGACTCTCTTACTTATAAATTTATGCAGGAAGTCATTCTAAAGTTCTGCCATGACAAAATTTGAAAATCTTGACTTATTGGAATATGAGAAGGTAAAACTCAGAATACTCAATCACAATTCATTTAAAATTAAAAAGTTCAATGGTAGAATAGCTGTCTTTTGCTCCAAATTCTCATTCATTAATTATGGTCATAATGGATTTGAATATCCAAGAGATACTCAAAATTCTCATTCGTTAATTATGGTCATAATGAATTTGAATATCCAAGAGATGTCTGGATTGATGAATTGAATAAAATTTTGGAAGAAGTTGTGTTAAGGCATAATTTCAATGCAGCCTTAATTCAATGGTATGAGAAAGGTGAAAAAATAGATTTTCACAATGATAATGAAATCTGTTGGATAACAAAAAAATTTTAATTGTGAATCTATTGGGACAAGCTATTTTTAAAATTGAATTTTCAGATAAAACAGTCAAAGATTTTTTATACTGGAAGGAACTCTCTTGGTCATGCCTGACGGATTTCAAAAGGGTCATAGGATTGTAGTAGATTCCTTAACTAAAAGAATCAGTATCAATTTTAGAAATCATGTGAGAATGATAAATTGTTCAATTATAGAAGAGTTATTCACTTCTCAATTGACCCTTAAGGCCCAAATTAAAGAGGGGTCTTATACTCTTAACCAATCTCAATTAACAATACTTGGGTTCATCAGACCCAATTACCAATCAACCTTGGTCAACCAATTTGAATCATTCACAATTACCCAATATTTTAATGTCCAATCAGCCAGTCACAAAAATCATCTCTTTATTTCAGGAAAACTCCCAGTAAGAATTGTTTTCATATTGAGCCCACATTCTCTCATTTGAGAGAACCTGCTGAAATAGTAAAAGCTAATTTTCCTCCAGAATTTCACTTTGTTCTTGGTCATAGAGACAAAAATCTCAGTTTCCATAGATACATTATCTTAGAAACAAACTCCATCAATATCAGTTCAATCAAAAATCCTGAGGAAAGAATCCTTTAACATTCCTTCCATATCCTCAGAATCATGACTATGGAGGATTGGAAAGCCCATCCTTCAAGTTTCAAAAATCTTTTAAATAGGAAATAAGATAATTATTTTGAATATATTGATGGTTAGCAAATGATTTTCCTGCATCAAAATAGTGATTTTTCCCATTCATTGTTTATAAATTTTGACAAAATTTTTAAAATGGTTCTTAAGATGGTGGTCCATCCATGGTTCCGTCTTAGAGTTATTTCCAACCAACAACAATGTTTCAATTTATTTTCAAAGGTTTACAAGCCCTCACCAATTGAGGTCTCATTTCTCCAAATACTTTATTTTTCAAATAAATACAAAATACCTTGAATCCTTAAGTGAAAATACTCAATTGAAGAAGGAATCCTCACCAGACAATTTTATGTTAAATAACGGGATAAATTTAATACCCAATAAATAATTGCCTCCATTAACCATGAATTTACAAATGTCTAGCCTAGCCTAAAATTGGCAAACCCTTTCATCCAGGCTCCATTAAAAATTAATGAGCCCAGTAACCCAAATCCATAAAATAAACCATCTAGTTTAAAGTCATCCAAACATTTCAAACCTGAATCCAAACCCTCTTCAAAAGGAAAATCAAATGCCACAAAGCCTAGATCAGAATTGAAGCAAGAATTAATCTAAAAATTGCTTCTCTTTTTGAAAAACAATAATAAATAGGACTCCCAATCATCTGCAGAGCCAAGTCACCTAATCTAAAAACCCCAATCATCTAGAAGGGCCAAAGTACCCAAAAGGGTCAAATTTTACCAAACCGGACTTATGATCCATTTTAAGACTCCCAATTGTTTAATTCTTGCCTCTTTTAATACCCAGTCTTTAAAATACTTAAATTATACATAATTCTGCCTCTTTTGGTATCGGAAACCAAACCTGATAGGTTATTTAACATTTACTTAATTAATCTGCATAATCAATTACGCCTCTTTTGGTATCTGAGTCAAATTTTAGGATTAGAACTAGAATTAAAAAATTAAAAGAGAAAAAATTTAAGACTTGAAGGCATAGTAACTAATTCTCAAGTCAGTCAACCAATCTTTGATAATAAGTCTGAACAACCTGACGAAGCTGAATCACCCACTGAATCAAATTTCTAAGGAACCTTACCTCTTGTTAATCCTCAACTCTTAGTTTTAAATTTAGGCACCCTAAGCCAAGAATACAAGCCTGATTGGGAGGGTTTAACCAACTACATGAATGACCCAAACAATCTCAATAGACGTAATATGTTCAGAGATAAATATAATATGGATAAAAAAAATCATACTTGCTGAATGGAAGACGTTCGTGCAAGAATTTAAAATTGACATGTTTTTCCTTGATTGTATCGAGAAAATTTATGAGAAGAATATCAAAGCAATTTCCAAGACCCAATGGGCCAAGGAAGGCTCCAATATGGTGTTTGCTAGTCATCCACCACCTGAAAAAATTATTAATCACAAATATTCTCTAATCATAGCTTCTCCTTTTAAAATTTCAAAGGAAGAAGAACCAAGTAGTTGAACAACTCAGTTACACAAATCAAAGTTTAATAACAATAGGAAAATAATTAGATAAAATTGAAAATAAGGTTAATGATCTTCATGAACCTAAACCCAATGAATCTCTGAAAGAAACACCTTTAATAAATCTTTCAGATAAAACTGTTTTGAATATTGTTCCCCTTAATAAACAGATTGATAAAATGCTTCAAGAATTGAAGGATAAATATGTTAAATCATCTTTTTCTGTTAAGGTTATTCACCAAGACAGTAATTCTGAGTCAGAAAGCCATATGTCAGAGTTCACCTATGAATCATCCACAATTCATGAATCTTCAACCATTCATAATATTGAAGAATCATTTAAAAATTTAGAAAAATAATAAATTGGAAAGGAAGTGGCATAAAAGGCCTATTCCTCCAGACAATTAAATTATTGAATCTTCTTTAGTTAACCAATTCTCTTTTTCTATAGAAAATTATACGAATTGAATATTGATGGTCTTTCTGAACAGGAAGTGCTCAACAAATTACTGCATATGACTATGGCAGCCAACATTTATATTACGACACACAATTTACCTCACAATGAGGTAATTAAACCTGTACTCATGGGATTCACATGAATGATTCATTTCTAATGAGAAAATTTTCTCACAAAAGAATTAAAAAATACCATATTTCAGCAGTAAAGATTGATTGTGAATGAACCACAATTATTGGAGATGATCAGGAAATAATATCTGATGCCATCAATATACTTATTTACATAATAATTGAACATTTCATTAGAACACCAAGTAATATTATTTCGTGTATCCATGATCAATTAATCAATCTTAGGTGTCCTATCCTAATTAATTTTGACTGACAGAAAAATGTATTTTTGTCCAGAGTAATGACAAGGGATGATAGTAATCAACCTTTTTGGAAACAAATTTATCAATGGTTTATCCAATTTATTTGCCCATAAAATTAGGACAATCCTTAGTAATGACCTAGAAAATATAGACTATAATAGTCTTACCTCTGGCACAATAATTACTACAATACAAAAGAAATTTCTAACAATGTGCATAGACATAAAAAAGAAAATAAAACTTCCAAATATGGATTATGTAATTTCTGCGAGTAATATGATTTACCCGCTATTGCTTCTTCCCAAAAGAATATGAAAAATTATCATTTAAATCCTAAGAGAGTTTACAAATCTTATAGGAGAAAATACCACAAAAATAAAAAAAATTTGACAAATACTTTTCTAAAAATAAAAATTTTAACAAATATTTCTCTAAGAATAAAAATTATTCTAGAAGAAATTAAATAAAAAATTTATTGATAAAAAGTAAAATTAAGTGTTTCAAATGTGACCAGAATTGTCATTTTTCCAACACTTGCCAAATAAAAAATAAAATTAATCAATTAAAAATCTCTGATGAAGATAAACAAGAATTATTTAGAATCGTAGAATCAATCAAATACTAGGAATGTAATAATGAAGATTTAAGAGAATTTGAATCTCCAGAATCTGATGAATCAAACTCTTCTAATTCTGACAGTGATTCTCCTAATATCTTTATGGGATGCAGGGATAGTTGTTGTAAAAAAATTAATGTTTTAAATGAAAATGAAAAATAAGAAAACCTCTTGCTAGATTTAATTAGTAAAATTGAAAATATTGAATTAAAACAAGAATACATTGAAGCCTTAGAAGTGTATTTCAAAAGAAAGAAAACACTAAGTCTAACAATAACGATACTGCAAGTCTTTCACAAACGCTTGAAAAATTCAACAAAAGTAAAGGAAATGAAAAAGAAGTTACTTTATAGGAACTTTAAAAAGAAATTAAAAATATTAAAATTGAAACAAAAGAATTAGAAGAGTCGAACACAGAAAAAACAAAAGAATTAACTCTCTTAAAAATAAAGAATTTAATTAAAAATCATGAATCTAGTGAACTAGGAGAACCTAATAAATTCCCAATTTTTTATAGTGAGGTTGAAGAGCTTATTTTCAACATTCAAAACAATGATAACTTCATCCAAATCCTTAATCATATAAAAATTAAGAAGCGGCACGTAATGGTGAGAATAATAATTCAAGATTTTGATTTCACTTCAATGGTTCTAATTAATTCAGGAACATATTTAAATTATATGCAGGAATGACTCATTCCTACCAAATACTTCAAGAAGACAAGAGAATCTTTATCTTATGCCAATGGTACTCGAATGCATATCAATAATGAAATCTCCAAAGTTCATATTTTTCAAGACAATATATGTTTTAAGTATCATTTGTCTTAGTAAAATATATGAAAAATAAAATTATTTTAGGTTTACCGTTCATTTCTCTGTTGTATCCTTTTACAACAGAACATGATGGGATAATTACTTATCCCATGGATGAACTTGTTAAATTCAAATTTCTTTATTTTTCTCATAATGAGAAATTAAAAACATAAAACAAAATTATGTCTGTAAAACTGTGAATCTAATTTCTTATAAAGGAAAACAACTATATTTTCTAAAGACAAAATAAAATCCAAAAGAATTGAAGAACAACATCAAATTCCTGCTCTTCAAATTAAAATCTTGGAACGAGGAGTTCCTCATTTAGTAATTAATTATAAACTCCTTAACAATATTTTAGAATAGATAAGATATCCAATACAAAATAAAGAGACTTAATCAATGGACTTAGAGATACTGTTGTATTCTCAAAGTTTGACATAAAATCTAGATTTTGGCAAAATCAAATGAATAAAATTGATAAATATAAAATTTGTATTTGATCAGTATAAATGGAAAGTAATGCCATTTGGTCTTAAAAATTATCACAATGAATGAAATTTTCAACCAATTCATTAATTTCTCACTTGTTCCAATAAGTGATATTCTTATTTTCTCAAAATTTATTAAACAATACTGAAAACAGTTTGAATTATTTGCCAAGATAATAAAATAAAATAGTTTAATTATCTCTGCAAAAAGAATCAAATTGTTTGAATCTAAAATTAGATTTCCAGGATCTAAAATTTATTATTCCAATTTAAAGTAATTAATCAAATCTTACAATTTTGTTTTTATTAAGTCAAGATTTTCTTTTAAAAATTGATTATAAATCTATAAAACTTGTTTGGGAAAAAGGGTCATTACTTCCAAACAAAATTTTGCTAGTTAACAGTCGATTTTTAGTAATTTTGATTTTAATATTTAATTTATCCGATGCATTAATAATTAAATTCTTGACTTCCTTACTTGTAATCTATTGTAGAAAATCATTTCAAAATTCTTCCATGATAGAATTTGAAAATTTTGACCTACTAGAATACGGAAAGGTAAAACCTAGAATACTCAACTCAAATTCTTTCAAAATCAAGAAACTCAATAGCAGGGCAGCCGCTTTCTGCTCAAAATCTCCATTCATTAATTATGGTCATAATAAATTTAAATATCCAAGAAATGTATGGAATAATGAATTGGATGAAATTTTGAAAGATGTTTGGTTGAAACATGACTTCAATGCAACACTAATTCAATGGTATGAAGAATGTGGAAAAATAAGTTTTCACAAGGATAACGAAATCTGTTATGATAACAGAAAAATTTTAACTTTGAACCTTCTAGGACAAGCAATTTTTAAAATTGAATTTCCAGACAAAACAATCAAAGAATTTTTTATACTGAAAGGAAGTTTCTTTGTCATGCTTGACGGATTTTAAAAAAGTCATAGGCATGCTGTGGAATCCTTAACAAAACGAATCAGTATCACTTTTAGAAATTGTGTGAGAATGATGAATTGTTCAATAATAGAAAAATTTTTGACTCAACAATTGATCTTTGAGGCCCAAATCAAGGATGAGTCTTATACTCCTAACCAAGCCCAATCAATAATACTTGGGTCCATCAAACCCAATTTTTCAATCAACCTTGATCAACCAATTTGACCCATTCTCAATTATTCAACATTTTAATGCTCAATCATTCAATCAACCAATTACAAAATAAATCGGGAAAATCTCTTACGAAAATCTCTTTCATATTGAGCATCCATTTGCTCATTTGAAGGATCCTGTCCAAATTGCCAAAACTCATTTCATTTCTGAATTGCAATATGTCCCTGGACATAGAGACAAAAATCTCAGTTTCTACAGAGACAATATCTTAAAATCTAAATCCATAAATATCAACCCAATCAAAAGTTCTGAAGGAAAGATCATATATCATTCATTTTGCATTTTTAGAATCCTCACAATGGAGGATTGGAATGTCAATCATTTAGCTTTCAAAATACTTTCAAATAAAAAACAATACAATTTATTTTGACTATATTGATAATTGGGACATGATTTTCCTGCACCAAAATAGTAATTTTCTCATTCTTGGTTTTTAAATTTTGATAAAAATTTCAAAACTAGTTTTCTAAATTAGTTCTTAAGATCGTGATCCATTCATGGTCTTGTCTTAAAACTTTTTTCAATTGATTTAAAATAATATTTTAGTTTATTTTTAAAGGTTTACAAGCCCTCACCAATTGATGCCTCCTTTCTCTAAATACTTTATTTTTCAAACAAATACAAAATACCTTGGATCCTAAAGTGGAAATACTCAATTGAAGATGGAATCCTTACCAGACAACATTATATTAAATGATGAGATAAATTTAATACCTAGAAAATTATTACATTCATCAATCATGAATTTGAATTATTATTCACCCTAATATGAGACTAGTAAATTCTTTTACCCAATAACCATGACCACAGATCAAACCATCCACTATGAATTCATCCAAACAATCAAAACCATTTCCGTAAGAAAAATCAAATGCCACAAAGCCTAAATTCAAATTGAAGTAAATCCAAAAATGCTTTTCTATTAAGGACAATAACAAATTTGACTCTAAATCGTTCATATAGTCTCAAGTTACCCAATTAAACCAAATGACCAAAAAGCCCAATTATCCAAAAAAGTTTCCCTCAGTAATTGAAAGACAATGACCTATTTAATAATATCAATCTCAGTAATGATGAATGAATAAAAAATTTATCGTCAGCAAAATACCAATGTTGAAATAATAATTCAAATATTATGATGGCCCTCCAGTGAAATGCAATTCCTATGAGGATTTCTCTAACAAGAATAAATAATTTGATGCCTTCCCAGCACAATGCAAATAGTCATCGACAAAGGTTATGGCTTCCCCAAAAAATCAATAATTGAAATGCAAGAATCCAAGATAGCAATTATCAAGGACTCGAACATACAACAATAGTCACAATGACTTTCCGAAGATAACAATCATGGCAAAGCAATAATGGAGACGTAAAGTCCAAGATTACAATTATGAAAGAATCTTTACATTTTATCTTTTTAAACAATTATTGTACTAGTTATCAAATAATTAGGCAACTATTTGTCCTTTTCACTATTTTAGTCAAAAGTTGTAATGTAATTTTTTTTACTTTAGTAGAAAAGAATAGTATATGTAAGTGATGGGTTTCTGGTGAACTCCACTCTCCTTGCCTACGAATAGGCTTCCTTCTCCCATTTGTTCCTCAGAACTTGTTTTCACTCTTAAAAATTTTAAAGAAAAATTTGTTTTGAAAACAAAGCATTCTTCTTCCTCCTCTTTTTTAATATTTTCTTTTTTTTTCTCAATATTAATTAGTGAGCAGGAATACTAATTAGTTAATAGTTGTAAATTATTTTCTTCAATACCTGTAAGTTTAATCTTACTTTGAATAACAATTTTACTGTTTCTTATTGTTTGAATTCCTACTTATAATACCTGGTCTTTAATTACTTAAATTATATGCAATTCTGCCTCTTTTGGAATCAAAGTCAAACCTGGTAGGGTATTTACTATTTAAATTAATATTTACTTAATTATTGTTCTTCGCCGCCTAAATGGCTGGTTATTGCTTTTATTGCTGCTTAATTTCTTTTGGTAACTTTGTAATGTATTCTAAAAATCAAAGCCAAGAATTGGGTATCTTCAAAGATTTGATAACCACTAGTTTTGATATTCAAATTTAGAGATTTAAGAATGTGGGGGTTTGTTTGTTAGACTAACAGAAAAATCTAGGAAATAATCAAAATGGATTGGACCATTACAAAGTGAGAATTCAATTAATCCTATGCATCACGCAAGGCTAACAAGACAGAGGTATTTAGATGCAAGAGTTCAATATATTATTGAAGGAAAATAAACTTATAAGTATTAAATAATTATTTTACAATAATTAATTAGTGTTCCCGCTAATTAACGTTGAAAAAGAAGGAGAAAGATTACAAAAGAGGAGGAAGAATGCTTTGTTTCAAAACAAGTTTCTCCCAAAACTCGTTAAGAGTGAAAAACCAGTTCTGAGAAACAAATGGGAGTGGATGGCTTATTTATAGCTGAGGAAAGTTGAGTTCACCGAGAACCCATCACTTACATAAACTATTCTATTCTGTAAAAGTAAAAACATTTCATATTTCTACTTTTGACTAGGAACAGTAAAAAACATTAATAGTCGAAAACTAGTACAATTATTATAGAAAAATATAAAATGCAAAGAGTCCTTGATAATTGTAATCTTGGACTTTACGTCTTCAGTATTACTCTATCATGATTGTTGTTTTTGGAAAGTCATTGTGAGTATTGCTGTATGTTGGAGATCTTTGATAATTGCTATCTTGGATTTTTGTACTTTGATTGTTGATTCTAGAGAAGTCATTATTGTTTGTCTGAAAGATTATTATGACCGTCGCATTATACTGGAAAATCATTATTTTCAAACTTCTTGATTTCTTGATTATTCCAACATTGGCATTTGCCAAGGACAAATTCTTCTATTCATCGATTGATCTGAATTTAGTCATCCTTATTGAGATTGATATCTTGAAACAGATCATAAGTCCATTTTGGTAAAATTTGACCATTTTGAGTACTTTGGTCCTTCAATTACTAAGAGGTTACCTTTCTAAATGATAGAAATTTTTGGATGAGGTGATTTGGCTCTACAGATGATTTAGAGCAGGATTTATTATTGTCTTTCAAAAAGAGAAGATTTTTTTGGATTAATTTCTGCTTTAATTTGGATTTAGGCTTTGTGGCCTCTAATTTCCCCTTTGAAGAGGGTTTGGATTCTTTGGATGGATTTGGACTGAATGGTTTAATTTATAGTTTTGGGTAAATGAGCGCATTAATTTTTAATGGAGTTTGGGTAAAATGGTTTGTCAAGTTTAGGTTAGGATGGACATTTGCAAATTCGTGGTTGTTGAGGCCAATTATTCCTTGGGTATTAAATCTATCTCACCATTTAATATTATACTGTCTGGTGAAGATTCCATCTTCAAATGAGTATTGCCACTTTAAAAATCAAAGTATTTCGTATTTGTTTGAAAAATAAAGTATTTGGGAAAATGGGACCTCAATCGGTGAGGGCTTGTAAATCTTTAAAAATAAATTGAAACATTGTTGTAAAGTATTTAGAAAACATTCTAAGGCAAGACCATGAATGGACCACCATTTTAAGAACCAATTTGAAAAACTAATTTTGAAATTTTATCAAAATTTATAAATCATGAATGAGAAAATTACTATTTTGATGCAAAAAAATCATGTGTCAAATATAAAAATAGTCTAAATAATTATATTATTTTTTATTACAAATTTTCGAAACTTGAAGGATGGACTTTCCAATCCTTCATAGTTATGATTCTAAGGATATAGAAAGAATGGTAAATGATTCTTTCCTCAAAATTTTGATTGGGTTGATATTTATGGATTTAGTCTCTAAGAGAATGTCTATGTAGAAATTTAGATTTTTATCTCTGTGTCCAGGGACATAATAAAATTTAGGAATGAAATGAGTTTTGATAATTTGGATAGGATCCTTCGAATGAGCAAATGGAGGCTCAATATGAAAGAGATTTTCGTTGAGAATTTTTCTGAAATATTGAGATGATTTTTTGTATTTTGTAATTGCTTGATCGAATGATTAGATATTAAAAGGTTGAATAATTGAGAATGTATAAAATTGGTTGATCAGGGTTGATTGACAATTAGGTCTGATAGACCTAAGTATTGTTTGGTTAGGAGTAGAAGACTCCTTTTTGATTTGGGCCTTAAGGACTAATTGTCGAGTCGAAGATTCTTCTATTATTAAACCATTCATCATTCTTACATGATTTCTAAAAATGATATTGATTTTTTTAAGGATTCCACAGCGTGCCTATGACTTTTTGCAATCCGTCAGGCATGACAAAGAAAGTTTCTTCTAGTATTAGAAATTCTTTTACTGTTTGGTCTAAAAATTTAATTTTGAAAGTTTCTTGTTCCAAAAGGTTCACACATCAAATTTTTTTGTTATCATAACAGATTTCATTATCCTTATGAAAATCTATTTTCCACATTTTTCCATATCATTGAATTAGTGCTGCATTGAAGTCCTGTTCAACCCAACATCTTGCAAAATTTTATCCAATTCATTAATCCATTCATTTCTTGGATATTCAAATCCATTATAACCATAATTAATGAATGAGAGTTTTGAGCAAAAAGCGGCTACCCTACAATTGAGCTTCTTGATTTTGAATGAACTTTGGTTGAGTATTCTAGGTTCTATCTTTCCATATTCTGATAGGTCAGAATTCTCACATTCTTCCATTGCAGAATTTTGGAATGATTACCTGCATAAATTTATGAGAAAGAAAGCCAGGAAATGAATTAATAATAAATTAAATATTGAAACTAAAAGTTCTGAGAAAAAGCTTCTACTTGGCAAGAACTTGTTTGGAAGCAATACTTTTACATCCGAAACATATTTTACAGATTTGCAATTAAATATTGAAATTAATAATAAATTAAATATTGAAATTAAAATTATGAAAATAGACTGGTAGCTTGCAAGAACTTATTTGGAAGCAATATTTTTACATCTGAAACATATTTTGCAGATTTGCAGTTAATTTTAAAAGAAGTTCTTGATTTAATAAAGCAAATTGTATGATTTGATTTATTACTTTAATAATGAAATAATAAATTCCAAGTCCTAGAAATCTATTCTTAGATTGAAACAATTTGATTTTCCCTGCAAAGATAACTACATAATTTTATTTTATTATTTTGGAAAATAATTTAAAGTGTTTCTAGTATTTAGAGAAAGCATTAATAATGCAAAAAATCAAGAAATTCAACCAATATTGTTTAACAAAAATAAGAATATTATTAATGCAAACAATCGAGAAATCAGCAAATTGGTTGTAAATTTCATTCATTGTACTTGGAGCATTTTAAGGTCAAATGCATTATTTTTCATTTATAACGACCATATGCAATTTTATATTTATCAATTTTATTTATCTGATTTTGCCAAAATCTAGATTTTATGTCAAACTTTGAGACTACAACAACACCTCCAAGTCTGTTGATTAAGTCCATTTTGTTTGGTATTTGATATCTTATCCATTCCAACATATTGTTTAGGGGCTTGCAATTAATTACTAAACGAGGAACTTCTCGTTCATAGATTTTAATTTGATTTTGAAGAGCAGAATTTTTACGTTGTTCTTCAATTCTTTTAGATTTTATTTTGTCTTGTAAAAAACATAATTATTTTCCTTTACAAGAAATTAAATTTATAGTTTTAAAAATAGAATTTTGTTTTAATGTTTTTAATTTCTCATTGTGAGAAAGATAAAAAAAATTAAATTTAACATGTTTATCCATGGGATAAGTAATTATCGCATCATGTTCTGTTATAAAAGTATACAATAGAGAAATGAATGGTAAACCTAAAATAATTTTATTTGTCTTACTAAGACAACTGATGTTTTAAAACATACATTGTTTTGACAAATATGAACTTTGAAGATCTCATAATTGATATGCATTTGAGTATTATTAGCAGAGGACAAAGATTATTTTGTCTTCTTGAAATATTTGGTTGGAACGAGTCATTCCTGCTTACAATTTAAAATAGCTCTTGAACCAATTAGAGCCATTGAAGTGATATCAAAATCTTGAATTATTATTCAGATCATTATTTGCCAATTTTTTATTTTGATGTGATTAAGGATTTAGAGAAATTATCACCATCTTGATTGTTGACAATAGGTTCTTGAACCTCATTATCAGAAATTGGGGATTCTTTTAATTATTTTATTTCAATCTTAATATTTTTTATTTTCTTTTGAAGTTCCTAAACATTAACTTATTTTACCTTTCCTTTATTTTTGTTAAATTTTTCAAGCGTTTGTGAAAGACTTGCAGTCTTATTATTGTTAGACTTAATATTTTCTTTCTTTTGAATTAAATTTCTACGTCTTTCAAGGTATTTTTATTTTAATTATGAATTTTTAATTTTACTAATTAAATCTAACAAGAGATTTTCTTGTTCTTCATTTTTATTTAAAATATTAATTTTTTTATAACAACTATCCCTGCACCCCATAGAGATGTTAGGAAAATTAATGTCAGAATTAGAAGAGCTTGATTCAGAGGAGTCAAATTCTCCTAAATCTTCATTACTACTTTCATAATATTCTCTTGATTCTATGATTCTAAAAAAATCTTATTTTCTTCATCAGAGATTTTTAATTCATTAATTATATTTTTTATTTGATTTATCAGATTTAGAGGATTCAAATTCTCCTAAAAAATGACCATTCTGGCACATTTAAAACCCTTGATTTTACTCTTACCAATAAATTTTTTATTGAATTTTTTTCTAGAATAATTTTGATTCTTGTTTGTGCTAGAATTTTTATTCTAGGAAAATCAATGTCAAAATTTTTATTTTTCTGTTTGTGCTATTTTTTCTTCTAAGGTTTGCAACTCCTAGGATTTAGATGAGAATTTTTCCTATTCTTTTGGAAATGAGCAATAGTAGGTAAACCATATTTTTAGACTTTCCTTTTGTATTGTTGTGATAATTGAACCATAAGTGAGACTATTATAGTCTATATTCTCTAGATTATCACTAAGAACTGTCATAATTTTGTGGGCAAACAAAATGGGTAAGCCATTTATGAGTTTTTCTTTTCAAAATGCACTACAACAAATATAACATGCTACAGTTTTGAGTAACAAGGTTCATTATTTTCTCTTGTAGAATAGGTACATCAATTACATTTTAAGAAAGCTCAGTAAACAGGAATCCTGTTACAAGGGGAAAAACGGTGATAAAAATTTTAAAGATTTGAAGTGGAGGAAGCGAGAGTCGGCTAATTTTATGTTTTCTCAGTTCTTAGACCTTGATTAATGGGAAAAATTGATAAAGAGAGTTCTGGTATTCCATTTGCGTCGTCTGTGGCGATTTGGGGTCTAAAAATTGCTCGGACTGCAAAGAAGTAAATGGTCTCTCTTCCTTCTTACCGAGTTTTGCTTGATTATAGGCTTGCTGGTGGTGGATAATTAGTTTTTGGTTCACTACTTTTGGGAATATATCTTATTTTAGGTTCTCCCCACCTCAGATGTTTGGTTTCTTGGGCCTAAGGGAATTGCTCAGTTGAATGAAATTGTAAGGACATTGCCATCTGTAGAGACGTTAGGCTCAATACTGTAATATGTAATGACAAAACGGGAACTCTGACTACTAATGTGATCGTTCTGTAGCTTGAATTTCCAGCTCAGTGACCTTGTCTTCTATACATGGCAACGTGCTCAGCTGAAGTTCTTTTTCCACTTTAAGACATCATTTGAATGGCTTTTGGTATGATCAGCAACTTTTATCTGATAGATAAAATTCTCTTGAAACTGATATTGATTGAAAAGTTTCTTAATGCAACATCATATTTTAGGACATTCATATTTGCATTGCTCCTAACTTACTAATTTTGTAGGAACTTACAGTTTACAGTTGTTGAAAATCCTGGTTTCTGGAAGGACATTCACTCTAAAAGACATTGATGGCGATGCGTTGGCTCAAATAGATTGTGATTGGAGAGGTTTTGGCTTTGAGGTTATTTTGTTGATTGATAGATTTGCAGTATCTAATACATTTTTCCGATTCTATTGTCTTTTCCACCATTGGAAGTATACTCTAACATATGGTATTGGTCTGTCAAGCCCCGTATGAATTCTAATCTCCATGACTTTTGTGCTACAATGAGCTTTATACAAGACTGGTAGTGGACAAATAGAAAACAACTTACTGCACAAAATGTTTTCCGCTTCAAAATGTTAAAAGGCTCATAAATCACATTATAGATAATATTTTATTGTGTCGAAATATTTCAAATATTGACTGATGCTGGCCAGTATGTGATCTGTTTTGGTAGTTCTGATCCCATCTCAAAGACTGGCCTTGCTAGAGAAGTAAGATACCATTTTAACATTTACGATTTGTTTCCTTTTGTATCAGCAATTTCTCTTACAATATAGTTTTTGAGTGGCAGATTCAAGAGTTAGATGTTGCCCGACAATTGACATTGTTAGAGAGGGCGATGACTGTGGCACTTGCCATATCATTGGTTAATGACTATTTCACAAGACATGGTGGCTAGTTAGTGTTGGAAGTATATATTTCTTAAATTAATTACCACCAGAATACATTTATCATGTTATTTCCTATTGAATCCACCTACATAAATGTATTTGGGTTATTTAAATATCTATATTTTGGAAGCCTCGTAATGAAAACTAGCATCAAATCGGAAAGCCAGAAAACTAAGATTTTTTATAAAAAGAACTTACCCTATAGCCCCAAACTCAAAAACAAAACTTGACTGCCGTAATCGGGGTGTTGTGCAGCAATCTGCTCAATGTTATTTCCACCTTTGAGGTTATTTTGTTGATTGATGGATATTGCATTAAGAAACTTTTGAATCAATTTATTTAACTGAATTCATTTCTGTTTGATAATTGTTACTTTATATGGTTGAGTTTCCTTTTATGTATTTCTTGAGCTCAAACATGAATGCAGGATGTGGTAGGAGTTCGCCACTAGCAAATCTTTGCTGCCTCTTCTTATACTATCTGCTTTTATTATAGGCAGAGCCTTATGGGTATTCCTAACCAAGCTCCAAATCTTAGGGATTAGGCTGAACAATTTCACCGATTTTGACTTGGAGACCAAGCTGGCTTGATCAAGTAAAACATGTATAGGTGTGGCATTACATCATCCTAGCTTGGTCTTTTATTTAAGTAGGTCTGACAATTTTTATTGAAGTATTTATTCTCATTTTCATCTTTAACAATATAAAAGTTTGTCTCATATCTTTTTGTGATTTGAACCAACTACCAAGAGTTCCTATTAGTATTTGCTATTTATTTAACTTTGAGCTGTTGTTGTTACATAAGCACCTGATAGAGTGATTAAATCATCACATTTTTGGACTTAGTGCATCATAAGGTGAACAAAGTGATTGAAGTTGACCTGCATGACATTAGTATATACTACACACTGAGTAAGTTTTAATGTTCTTACTGTAATTATTGGCTCCTACCCATTTGATCCATGGCGAATGATCAGCTTCACCTGAACCTAAGGTATAACATTCATATGCAACATTTAATGCATCTCTATGCTACATATTCAAAAATGATTGTGCATAATGCACCAGCTTTTATAAAAATTGAAAATGATGGGACCCTCCTATGGTGTCATTAGGTAGTTGAGATTGGCCATGCACATTCATTTCTTTTGTTAATGCATGAATTGACTACTCTAAACATGCAATCGTCAAGTTATATGGTTTCTTATTGGGCTACAAAAACTCCAATCCATTAATAGTCTTAGGAAACAAGTCTATCAGTTGAAACAATTCTTTTCAGGGGCAACATTGAAGATGCTGCATTATAGAGAGAACTAAGTCACCAACAATCAAGCATAAGTCGAATAGCCTCAAGTTATTATAGGTCCTACATTATAGAGAGAACTAAGTTACCAACAATCAAGCACAAGTCCAATATTCAATCTTTACACATAATGGAAGCATCTATGATACATCCCGTTCCAATGATGCTATTTAATTTTATATAAAGTCTCAATTGGACTTGTGCTTGATTGTACTCTCTATAATGCAGGACCTATAATGACTTGAGGCTATTGAACATGAACATCCACAGTTTGAAGAATTGGACCTTACGCTTTCTATGATATATTAATGAACTTTTGAGCTTATTTTATAGTATTTTGTGAAACATTTAGATGCTTTTAATTTTTTAGAATAAATGATGATGATATGTGGATGATTAGACTTAATGATTATACTTTTGGATTTTTTTAATTTCATATTGTACTTTTGTGGAAGTAAAATAAAATATTAATATAAAAATTTCATTGAAGTTGTTATATACTTTTTAATGTGTTAAATATGTATGTAAATAAGGTACATGTAAATTAACTATAAAAATAACATTTATAAAATGCCACTAAACGTATTAAAAATCCTAGTTAATTCACAAGTATTAAAAAACACATGTTAAATTCATTTAACAAGGATCCGAAAACACTATGATATAACGTTCTATAGGAGTTGAAAAATCTGGTAAAAAGAGAGAGATCACAGGGTTCTTCACAGCAGGCGTTGTGCCTCGCGAAAAATGCAGACTTTTAATATAAGAAGCTGTCATAGGTACCGAAAGAACCCTGTGGATTACTTTTCATAAGGATTTCTTCCTCTTGCAGAATGTAATATTTCATGTAGTGAGGGTTGATTACTATCATCCCTTGACATTACTCTGGACAAAAATATATTTTTGTGCCAGTCAAAATCACTTAGGGTAAGATACCTAAGATTGGTTAATTGGTCATGAACTTCCGAAGAATTAGTATTACTTGGCGTTCTAATGAAATGTTCAATTATGATGTAAATAAGTGTATTGATGGTATCAAGCATTGTTTCATGATCTTCTCCAATAATTGGGTTTCCTTTAACATCAATCTTTATTGCTGAAATGCTGGTATTTTTGGATTTTTCTATGAGATATTTTTTCCACAAAGAATGAAGCATTTCCTGTAAGTCCTGTGACTAAAAGTTTGATTACCTCATTGCGAGAAAAATTGTGTGTGGTGATGTAGCTGTTGGCTACCATGGCCATGTGCTACAATTTGTTGAGGATTTCTTGTACTAAAAGCCCATCAATATTCCATTGGGATAATTTTTCTGTAAAATCACAAAATTGATTAACTAAAGATGATTCAATAATTTAGATATCTGGAGCAATAGACTTTTTATTCCACTTCCTTTCTAAGTTATTAATTTTTAAATTTTTAAATGTTTCTTCAATATTGTGATGTTTGAAGATTCATGAATTGTGGATGATTCATAGGTTGATTCTAACCTATAACTTTTTTATTTTGAACTACTATCTTAGTTAATAACCTTAACAGAAGAATGTGATTCGACAGATTTATTCTTCAATTCTTGAAGCATTTTATCAATCTGTTTATTGAGGGGAACGATATTTAGAGTTGTTTTGTTTGAAAGATTTATTAAATGTGTTTCTTTTAGGGATTCATTAGGTTTAGGTTCATGAAAATTATCAACCTTATTTACAATTTTATCTAATTGATTTTCTATTGTTATTAAAATTTTATTGGTGTAATTGAGTTGTTGAACAATCTTTTTATTAGTTTCTTCTTCCTTCAAAATTTTAAAAGAATAAGCAGTGATTAAAGAATTTTTATAATTATTATAATTTTTTAAGTGGTGGATAACTAGCAGACACCACACTAGAGTCTTTCTTGACCCATTTAGATTTAAAAATTACTTTAATATTTTTCTCGTAAATATTCTTGATATAATCAAGGAAAAAATGCAAGTCTGAATTCTTGAGAATTTGTGGTTATGCCTTTAAGTCTTAAATTTTTTTTTTAATTCTTGTTCTAATTGTTGAATCTTAAGATTTTGATCATTATTAACAAACGATCTAGAAAATGAATTCCTAGGAGTGTTAGACTAGCTAAACTCCTTAATTTGAGGATTGGAACTAGAAGATTGAAAATTAATTTTTTCAGTATCATCAATGTACTGCTAGATGTAATTAACATTTTCAATATGATGTTTAATTGTATTAGGAGAAAGCAATTGACAAGTTTCATGCTCTTTCCTAAGAGCATATATTTTTAATTGTTTTGACATGATGCTGAAGCTTAAAAGAAGCAATAAATCATGTTGATTACAAATATCGTTACTAGGAATTTTGGGTATATTTCATACCTTATGATCTACTTGATCATCTGCTAGGTATTTAAATGTTCTTCTTTATTATATCTGGTATTGTGTTAATTATAGACATAATGCTAATAGAAGAATTACTTCTAAATAATCTACTCATTGCTCAAAATAACTAAATTATTCTTATGATTAAAAATTTCATACTGTATTTTGATACCCTAACCTGCTATGACTTCTACAACCTCCTATTAAGTCGACACTTCTCCCTTTTTCCTTTACAACTACCTTAACCTCGAGATTTATGTATCTAAACGGTCTTATTGGAGTGTCTGAAGTAAACCAAATAGAAACTGATACGTCAGATTCACAGATTAGATAATCAAATATTATAAAGAAATAATTAATCGTGGAAATAACCATCCACTTGGACAAAGAGTGAAATTACAGAGTGATACTAAAAGAGGTGGAATTGCATATAATTTAAATAGTTAAAGACTGGGTATTAAGATGCAAGAATTAAAATATTATTGAAGGAAAATAAACTCTTCTAGGATTTAAATGAGAATTTTTTCTTTCGTATCAAAACCAAACCTGGTAGGGTATTTTACTGTTTAATTAATCTGCTTAATTATCATTCTTCACCGCCTTTATGGCTGGTTCTTGCTTTTATTGTTGCTTAACTGCTTCCTTGAATAATATCTTTTATTTAAGCTCACTCTCCGTCAAGGTTGTCAGGATCACAATCTTATGTAGGATCTGCGGAAGGGTATAAGATCGAAGATCGGAGGATCGGATTGAGGATCGTTAGATCCTATCAATTCTTAATATTTTATTAGTAAAAAATAGATATATGCTAATAACGTGTTAAGATTATCATTATAATACATTAAGTTTGAGAGTGTTTTCTTTATAAGTTAAAATTTAATAATTTTGCAATAATATTAAAATTAATGTCTAAATATAATAAAATAGTGGTGTTGAAATTCGTTCTAATTTTCATAGCGCAAGTCATAAAATAAATAATTTTAAAAGTCATAGAAATAATCAAATGTTTAATTAAATATAAAATATGTTCATTTTTGTTACATACATAAGCATAATTGGTTCACTGATTAAATGGTCATTATCATAAAAGATAAATAAATAAATATATAAAGATAATTATTGATTAAATATCTTAAGATCATTATTATAATTTATAATATATTAGGTTTGAGAGTGTTTGTTTATAAGTTAAAATTTAATAAATTAATAACAATAGTAAAATTAATGTCAAAATATAATAAAATAGTGGTAGCGGAATTCATTTTAATTTTGATAATTTTAAGATGTGTACGTCTAAATTTGATAACTTTAAGTGATGTAACTAATAAAAAAAATTAAAATGTCATAAAAAATCAATTGTTTACTTAAATATGAAAGATGTTCATTTTTTATACATATGCATGGTTAGTTGAGTGGTTAAAATGTCATGTGTGAACCTTTAGTAAGGGTTCAAATCCCACCATCAACACTTTTTTCTAATAACAAGGAAAAATCACATATTTTACTTAAGCAGCAAGATCGGTACCGGATCGCGATCCCATGATCTGGATCGTGACCCTAGACTGATCCTATCAAAAAATTATTAACCACACGATCTGGATCGCTGACCCCCTATAGGATCGACGATCCAGATCGCGATTTTGATAACCTTGCTCTTTTCCCAAGTGGGCGGTTATTTTTATGCTTGATTATTTCTTTGTAATCTTCGATTATCTAATATGTGAATCTGATGTATCAGAATTTAGACATCCTAAGCCAAGAATACAAGTCTGATTGTGAGGGTTTAACGTAACACATGAATGACTCAACTAATCTCAATAGACGAAATATGTTTAGAGATATATATAATATGGATCACAAAAATATCATACTTGGTGAATGGAAGACGTTCATACAAGAATTTAGAATTGATATATTTTTTCTTGATTATATCGAGAATATTTATGAGGAAAATATTAAAGTAATTTTCAAGACCAAATAGATCAAGAAGACTCCAGTGTAGTGTCTGCCAATCATCCCGCATCTGGTAAAATTATAATAAATCACAAAAATTCTTTAATCACTGCTTATCATTTTAAAATTTCAAAGGAAGAATAGCCCAAAAAAGTAGTTGAATAACTTAATTTACACCAATCAAAATTTAATAACAATAGAAAAATAATTAAATAAAATTAAAAATAAGGTTGATGATTTCATGAATCTCTAAAAGAAACTCTTCTAATAAATTTTTCAGATAAAACTACTTTAAATATAGTCCCCTCAATAAACAGATTGATAAAATGCTTCATGAAATTGAAAAATAAATCTGTTGAATCATCTTCTTCAGTTAAGCTTATTAACCAAGGCAATAATTCTGAATCAGAAAGTTATAGGTCAGAATCTACCTATGAATCTTCAATCATTCATAATATTGAAGAAAATTTCAAAAATTAATAAATTGGAAAGGAAATGGCACAAAAAACTTATTCCTCCATATATTCAAATTAGTGAATATTCTTTAGTTAATCAATTTTTTGTTTCTGCAGAAATATTATATGAATTAAATATTGATGGACTTTTAGAATAGGAAGTCCTCAACAAATTACAACACATAACTATGGTAGCCAACAGTTACATTACCACACACCATTTCCTAACAATGAGGTACTCGAACTTTTAGTCACAAGATTCATAAGAATGCTTCATTCCTGGTGGTAAAAATATCTCACAGAAGAATAAAAAAATACCATCATTTAAGCAGTGAAGATTGATGCTGAAGGAACCTCAATTATCAGAGAAGATCAGGAAACAATGCCTGATGCCATTAATACCCTCTTCTACACGATAATTGAACATTTCATTGGAACGTCAAGTAATGTTACTTCGCGTATCCATGACTAATTAATTAATCTTAGGTGTCCCCTAAGTGATTTTTACGGGTATAAAAATATATTTTTGTCTAGAGTAACGACAACGGGTGATAGTAATCAACCATTTTAAAAGAAAAATTCATCAATGGCTTACCCAATTTATTTTCTCATAAAATTAGGACACTCCTTAGTGATGACCTTGGAAATATAGAGTATAAATAGTCTCACCTACGGTACAATTATCACCACAATATAAAAGGAAGGTCTAAGAATGTGTATAGACATTAAAATTAATAAACAAATTAAAAAATAAAAGAAAACTGCCAAATATGAATTAGCCAAGTAAAAAATAAAATTAATCAATTAAAAATCTCTGATGAAGCTAAACAAAAATTGTTTAGAATCATAAAATCAATAGAATACTATGAGAGTAGTAATGAAAATTTAGGAGAATTTGAATCCCCTGAATCTAATGAATCAAGTTATTCTAATTCTGACAGTTATTCTCCTAAAATCTCTATGTGATGCAAGGATAGTTGTTGTCAAAATTATAATGTTTTAAATATGGCCAGAATGATCATTTTTCTAACACTTGCTAGGATTTAATGGAAATTTTCCTTCAATAATATTATCAAGAATTAAACAACACAAATAGTAAATTTTTTATTCAAGAGTAAGATTAAAACTCACAAGTATTGAGAAAATTAATTGATAACGATTAATTAGTGCTCCCGCTCACTATATACATATATAGTAAAATTAAAACTTACAAGTATTGAGAAAATTAATTGGCAACGATTAACTAGTGCTCCCGCTCATTATATATATATATATATATNTTCAATATATATATATATTTATTTATTTATTTATTTATTTAAAAGAATATATAAATGAATACATAGTAAATGATTTACGTTCATTTTTTATAATATCTTCAATTAGAGCTGAATGTTGATATATTTTGAGTATTGATTGCTTGAATGAATATTGTTGTTTTGATTTAGATTCTGCAAATAAAGCACTTTAATATCTTGATGCCAACCAAACTCTTCTCTTCTAAAAAGCTTAAGATACTAGAGTGAATCATAACAAACTGAAATGATGTTTTATCCTATTTCAGCTTCAAGAATGAGCATGTACTAGTTTATCCCTTTCAAATGGTATATTAGTATTTTTTTTTTCAATCCAAACAATAGCAACTTGATCAATCATAGGAGTATTATAGACATGTTGATTGACACCAACATTACTGACGATATAAATATAAAGGTCCTGGATGGATTAAAAATCCTTCATCTTTGAAAATTTGAGCATATGCATTATTTTGCAAAATTTTCCCATCAACTTACAACAATATGTCCATTGAAATCAACATCTCGTAATATTTCCATCCTATTTTGTAATTCATTTCACGTAATGTGGAATTATATAATTGGAACATAAAATGATCTTCATGCAAAAGAGTAGGAAGATCAGGGTAAATCTGTCTTTCTGCTATAAATATGTACACTTCCTTGTTTGAAGAAGTAATATATGGATGCAAATTTACTCTAAACAAAGTGAAAGAGAAAAATTATTATTATATTCTGTGATATTCTTTTTAAAAATGAGTTCATATGTGAAGTGAATAAATAATATAATTCATTGGGTTCATCTCTGCGAGGTGTAATTTCCCATTCAACAAAAGAATGAGAAAATAAAACACGCCGGATTAAGTCATTTTGACTCCGTATGACACTAAAAGCACCCAACACGATGATACATGCATGCACACATACATACACACATACATACATACATACATACATACATACATACATACATACATACATACATACATACATACGTACATACATACATACATACATACCGTACATACATACATACCGTACATACATACATACCGTACATACATACATACCGTACATACATACATACATACATACATACATACATACCGTACATACATACATACATATCGTACATACATATCGTGCAAGCTTAGTAACTTTTGCTGTTAAGAGATGGTTCAAGTACTTTGCAACTTTACATCCAATTAAGTATTCAGGTTCATCGAACATAGTGACATAGGCCTCAACATGACTATCAAAAAAAGTCACCTTCAACTCATATCTTCTAATATATGAAGCATCTTCAATATTACTCTACCACAGCAAACAATGAGTTCATTTGCATGAGGATAGACTCTTCCAAAACATGAGTGACAATTTTCAAACCATGGATTATATTTATTTAATGACTTTGCTATTTTTTTACGATAAATGAACAATATTTCTTTTCAATTTTAAGTGATATAACTTGAGTATCCATTAAATTTTTGCTGGAACCAAAACTTTTTGAAGCCTTTTTTTCCAATTGTGTTTAATTCCATCCTATGCATAATAAGAATGATTAGCACATATTCAGTTTACATATAAAAATAATGTACAAAAGATACAATACTTGTATCCTTAAACTGCAAAACATGATTATTTTGGATATAATATTTATATGCATACACGACAATACATTTTTTTTTTCATCTCCGCAACTTCTTCTATTTAGGAGTTGGTAGCTTAATTGTTGTAGATAGGCTCACTTCTTCTATTAAAATTTTTACATTATAGATTACAGGGGAAATTAAAATTGAGATAATTCAATTGTAGCTGCCTTCATAAATGCTAGGATTTGGCGTTGCTGATGAGAATAATAGGATTATCTTGCATTCTTCCTTCGAGTACATGGCCTTCATTATTTGTTAAATCTCCTAATAAAACAAATTTCATTGTCTCTTATATGTATATCAATATACATATATCATTAAGTATTATTCACGTTAGTTAAACATCTTAAAAGAGGGAGAGGCCTATACCTATCATTTAGCAAAATAAATTCACGCTTTTTTGGGTGGCGTTCACCATTCTTTCTATCTTCATATGTTGTAAAGATTTCACACCTATTACAACGCCCATTAAATCGATGGAAAACAGAAATATATATATATATTTATTTGCCATCAAAATTAGCTATCTCCATGAACTCTGCGAATTTATATCTTAGAAAATTGATAGGAATCTTATGTTCAAATTGGAATTTTTTATTTTTAATATTATTTTAATAATTAATTAGTAAAAGAAACTAGTTTTAAGACTAATTACAGAAATGATGCACTTCGGTACATGTCAGTGAAATGAGGTGTTGTGGCGTTTCTGACGTGGAGGAAAGGGGGGCGACGTGGCTAAGTAAATCATTTGTTGAAGAGGCGATTTTCCCTTGATGTACTGGAACCAAAAGACATACTACTATTTTACACTCTATAGTCTCTCTTACGTCTCTTTCTGCTTCCCTCTCTCAGCCCAGCATTGATGCTGAGATTAATCCTAGCCATAAGATATGTCTAGATTAATCCTAACCATTAAATAGTTTTTAATTTTATTTTTTTAAAAACCGGTAGAGTAAGTTGCCATCTCTCTCCTTCATCTCTCTATTTTCCCCTTTCCCCTTCTTCAACTACAACCAAAAGTTATGGCACTCAAGATTGACAAGCACGATTTTTCCTCCAATCACAACAACAAACGACGAAAGCAAGCACGATTGCTTCTTCTTCTTCACCAAACTCAGGGTCTCTCCCTTGTCGAGCAAAGCCTCTTTCTCCTCATTCGCAACTACCAAACTCAACAAGTCAGCGCCCTCGTCTCCCTCACCTCTCCTCTCAGACCTGCCTCTTCCCTCATCTCCCTCACCACTCTTCTCAAATCTGCCTCTCTTTATCTTCCTCGCCTCTCTCATCTCAGTTCTACCTCTCTTCGTCTCACTTGCCTCTCTCATCTCAGATATGCATTTCTTCGTCCGCCTCTCTCGGTTTCAGGTTCACATTATATGATCAGGTGAGCTTGACCCTATTTTCACGATTTAGTTATAGATCTAAAATTTTTTGTGATCTTACTTAAATATTTTTTCCTGATTTTTCTTATTTGCTAAGATAAGAAAACATAGACTATTATTTTACACTTGACCCCCTCTCTGTCACGATTTATTAGGGTTTTGTAAATTTGGTTTATTTTTCGTTTGATTTTGTTTGGGTTTCATTCGATTGCGGATTTCCAGCTTTGTTCGAGACATTTTTCCGTTCAGTAGAGGGTTTGATTTGGGATAAACTCAACAATCACTCACAGATTTTAAAAAAGCCTGGTCAAATTTATTCTGATGATGTTGTTCAGTTGAAGGGAAGGATAACATGCTTGTTACTGAATTGATGTTCAATGGTAATGGTATTGTTCGGATTGGAAAAGCATTTTGAATAGTTGGACTATCTTTTTGGAACTTTTCTTTGCTTTTCTTTTGTTTATTTGATGCTTTATTTGACTGATTATGTGTCTTGTTCTGTAGTTGTAAACTTGCAATAGGACATTGCTGTGTTGGTCTCTTTTTTAGCTTTACTCATGTATGAGCATAAGTATTTAACCACATCAGTCCTTGTTCACTTCACATCTATAGTTGAATAATGGTTTGATGATTTTTATGCTAAAAATGGTGATATAGATGAAGCAAGATTAGTTTTTGATGGTATATAACACTTCCTGTCTGTATGCTTGTATGTTCACATTAATTTCATTTCCTTGCAATTTTTTTTGTATTCTTTGCATTTGAGAATTGAGCGTGTTAATCTTGATCGGAAACATATTAGCTGTGTTTGATATTTTAACAATTATACTAGTTGTAAGAGTAGTTTATTCAAAGAAATGTCAAAGAATTACAAACAAGCAGGAAATTGTTTTTTTAGACTTTCTATTGGAATTTTAGGTTCGCTTTGGTGCTCATCTATTCGATGATTCTTTTTACCTTTTTGCAGGATGAGTGATCTCTTACATGCTTTATGATTTTGGTTTTAGTCGAATTTTATGTTTTTTTGTCAATGGATTTCGGCATAGTTCTTCGTTATAGTCTTAATGTTTTCACATGCTTTACAAAGGATATGCTATACAAAGGATGTTATGCATATAATCTTAATGATTAGATGTTATATACATGCTTTCAAATATCACTTTGTTTTTTTAATTTGTTATATAACTCTATTTAATATATCAACAAATCAACATGTAAGTGTTATCATATGATCCTACTGCTTGGGATGGTTAGTCTTTAATTCATCCTTCTTTTGTTGTCTGTTTTTAGGATGTTTGGCTTCAAGTTTCTTTTGAATCCCGCCTGTTTTTTATGATATTTAGGTTTAGGTTCTAATCACAGCTTTCTATTGTGGACCCTGATGGAGAGAGGTGGTTGCTCTATACTCACACATTGCAGCTGAAATAGTTATTAAAAAGTATCAGGATTTGCATATTGTTCTGCTACTTTCTAGTGTAATATTTGGGTAGTTATGTATAGACGTAGGTTTGAGGGTTGCCAATTTAAAGTTCTTTTCTTGAATCTGTTTGAGGAGTTATTGTAAATTTCTGATATACTCTATTATGTGTCTGCGTAGAACATTGTTGAAATGTAACTTTCTAATTAAGAGGCCAAACTGAATGGCCAATCTTTGGAGACATTTGATGTAGATCATTTCGTTACCAATGGCCAACCTTTGGAGATATGCATATTCCTAAAGCTATCAACTTCTTTTTTTATATTATAGTGATTTGAAGAAATGAAAATGGTTAAGTGTGTGAAAATAAGCAAGTTTGCAAAATGGCTAAGTATTTGAAAAAGACTAAGTGTGTGAAATTGGTTAAGTGTGTGAAAATTGTGAATATCACTAAGTCCATGATAAAGAGGGAGAGAGACCAAGTGTATGAATATAAGTGTGAAAATTGCCTAAGTGTGTGAAAAATACTAAGTGTGAAAATTACCTAAGTCTACGAAAATATGCCCAAGTGTATGAAAATATGCCCAAGTGTATGTAGGTGGCTAAATGTGTAAAAATGATTAAGTGTTTCATAACAACTACATAAAAATGATAAAAATATGAAAATGTGAGAAAATGATCAACTGTGTGAATATAGTTAAGTTCATGAAAATGACTAAGTATATGATAGTGACTAAGTGAGTGAAAACGACCAAGTAAGTAGGTGAATATATTGTCATCCTGGTAAAATGTTTAAAAAATAACCAAGTGTGTGAAAATTGTTATGTGTAAAAATAAGAAAGTTTGTGAGGGGTTCACGAAAATTGATTTTGTATTTTGGTGTTCACCAATTTTGTAGTGGAGTACAAAGAGAATCTTGAAGGATTCACCAAAATATTTCATGTGTAAAATTGATAATTTTTGAAGAGGTTCACCAAAATTGACTTTGTATTTTGGTGTTCACCAATTTTGTAATAGGGTACAAAGAGAATTTTGAAGGGTTCACCAAAATATTTTACGTGTAAAATTTATAATTCTTGGAGGAGTTCACCAAAATATTTCACGTACAACAAATGTTTAAGGTTTCTACAAAAATTTAAAAATTAATTTTCTTCAAGGTGTTCTTCTAATAATTCTTGGAAGGGTTCACCAAAATAAACTTAGTCATTTTCATACACTTAATGTGTTAAATGATTAAGCTATAAAAAGGTAGTTGTGAAAATGGCTAAGTGTTTGAAAATGACTAAGTGTGTGAAAATAAGCAAATTTATGAAAATGACTAAGTTTTTTAAAATGACTAAGTGTAAGAAAATTGTTAAGTGTGTAAAATGTCCAAGTGTGTGTATATATCTAAGTGTGCATGGAAATTGTTAAGAGTTAAACGCCATCATTACATGGCGAGTCGCCAACCATGACTGGCGTTTGGGGCCTACTGGTGACGTTTGGGCCCTAAATGTCATGGTCACAGGCGTTTGGTCACAATACTTCCTATTGGATAGTGGCACACGCATGTCAAATTTCGGAGAGCCTAACTATTGATTCGGGTGGAACCACGTGGTCCGTAAGATATCAAATCGAAACTTATTCAGAGATCTACATGCAAACTTGAGTTTACTCATTAGAGCCTAGTTTTAGGTCCAAAAACACTGTTTGAAGTACTTTCAGAGGCCCGAAAGCTGTTTCAGTATTAATTTTGGGCTTTTTTATAATTCCTATCACTTTTAATTTTTAGGGTTTCTATACGCTTATAAGTTAAAAGCGTAAATAAGTTGTTTTTAAAATTTTATGGCTTTATAATCTATAAAATAAAAGGTTAAAATTTCAATTTTCAATATTCAATTTCAAACTTTTAGTAGATATGTTCGATTTATAAATAAATTCTGACCTTGAGGGTTATACGTGTTCGTCAAACCGATAAATAGGATTTATCGACAATCATAACATCACATCCTATAATTATATATGACGTCTCTACACGAAGATCAACTAAAAGAAGACGGTGGTTTTCTTTGACGTTTTGTTTTGATATCACTCTTCGTCAGCTATAAGTTAAAGAAATTTTTTTTTGCCAACTGAAAGTAGTTCTCATTACTGTGACAAAAAAATAGTTCTCATTACTAATAAAAGAATTACAAAGGGATGCTAAAAAATGTAGGTGCTAGAAATCTACTGTCATAGGTGTTGCCACGCATCGTCAGGTAACTGGATGATGAACCTAGGAATAAGAGAAAAGAGTGAACGCAAGAGTATCAACTTGACACCGGTATGGTATCTAGCTAATTAGACTACGACGATCAAGTCAGTAATAATTTTGACAGCATGATGTTAGTGAGCTAGGAAATGAATACTCGCTGAACGGGTTATGCACCTTATATTTATAGGAAAAAGCTGTGGATTTTTCATGGTGGGCCAAAGAGTCTGAGTCTGACCTGAGAATAATCTAATGGCTTTTGAGTTAATGAGTTGAGGCCTGGGCCTAGTCAATTTTAGACTTCTACAATTTACCACCTACTTTCTAAGTTTAAGTTGAATAAACCGAACTCTGGAAGTAAAGTGACAAATTTTTTGAGTTTGATTCGTGGTCTATGATCTAGGTTCGTTCGTAGATGATCTCGGAGATCATGAATAATTCAAAATGTGCAAAAGAACATTTAGTTGAACAAAGCCATAAAAATGGTTCGACTTGACTTCATTAGAGGTAAAATTATTTTTTTTGAATCATAAAAATAGCTAAGCGAAGTATGTTTTGTTTGACCGGCTAAATCGTCATGCATTCAACCTACCAAACCCCAAGGCCGGTTCGGTCCAGATGAGTATACAAATCTTGATAGTGAGATAGACTTGAGTAATTCAAACTATAGTTGGAGTCTTCATTTATAATAAGATATGTTTTGATCAAATTGAAAGATTATCATAATTTTATCATTACTTTTCATCCCAAAATCCAATTGAGTCGATTCAAAATCCACTGAAAAGATAACATGAAGCCCAACAAATTGGTATGTCAAAAGAAGATGTAATTCTGATATTTTCAGGGTCAAATCGAGCTCTGGCGTAACTGATGACTGACGGGATTAAGTTTTTCTGATTCAAATCATACATTTCGATCTCTTTAAACCCTTGAACCTTGTCCCTTTCTTTTCGATTGAAGCTTTTCTGAGTTTGATGAAGTTCCTTAGTGAGGTAAAATTCAGTCCTTCTCCTTCTATTTCATAGATCTTGTATAAGATTTTAATATAGACAGATCCATAGGGTGAGAAACATGAGTAATGATACATGGGATTCGACATCGGTCCTATCTCGTAATTCACTAATGTTTTAAAATGATAGTTCATCCATGGTTGAACGTGGTGATTTGGTTAATATTGAATCAAACCGACCAAGCGATGTAGTTCATGCTTTGGTCGAGTCTTGTGTGTCAGTCATGGCTGATGAAGTTCAATCCACTACGGTTAGATCCTCACTGAGCAACAAAAAATCTCATTTCCAATTTTCTCAGTCTCACCACACCACTCTGTCATGCATATAAGCTAATTCAAACACTCAGGAAAATAAGCTAAGTCAGGATAACAATGAATTTGTTGTCAAGAGCAATGCCTATGTTAATCTGTCAAATATAACATGTTGGTCGTGAGGTTCTCCTGGCAATGTCTAACTAGGGCTTTTTCCTTATTATGGACTAAGTTTCAAATATTCGCATCCATGTGTATGTAGGGACTTGGACACATTCAGGCCAAGTGCTAAACTTTGGCAGACCAAAGTGGCCCTGTTTTGGGTCAGTGGAAGAGCTTGACAGACCAAAATATAAAGACTTAGATGTGTGAGAATCATTCTCAAGATTGTGCCTTTTTTTGGACCAATTTTGGATGCTTGGGAGTCACATGTCAAGGGCTTGGATGCCTGAAGGTTATCCACAGGACGTGTACTCATTGTGGACCAAGTTCAAGTGCTAGGCGGCCGAACCATAAAAATTTATGGCTTGAGAACTGCTTTCACGATACTGCCTCATTACGGATCAAGTTTAAATGTTTGGAAAATGGACCACGACGGCTTACTGCCTAAGAACTATTCTCAAGGTTGTGCCTTGTGTACGAACCATGTTTAAATGTTTGGCAGCCGGACCACAAGGACTTATGTACTAAGGTGAAATAAATCATCAAACATAGTAAACGATAGCGATTTTTGAATAAGTACGATGACTTGAATATTATTGGAATCTTAGAAAATAAGCAACTTCAAATGCATAAATAAAATTTCAAACAAATATAAACTTAAGTAAATTAAAGCTTGAGGTGTACGAAATTCCAAATTTGTGGTAGAATGTCTCCGTTCGAGTCTTGTAGAGTGTATGCCACATGCCTGATTATCCGAACTATCTTGTAGGGCCCTTCCCAGTTAGGCCCTAACATTCCAACATTAGGTTCCTAAGTGTTTTGGAAATTATATATATATAAATAATTATCTATTATTTATGAAATAACAGATAATTTAGTTGATGGGGATAATCAGTTATGTTAATTTTGAATGAACTAATATCTAGATATTTTCTTGATTAAAGTAAATATTTAATTTGCAGTAATTCTCACGTGTCGATCAATGATTGAGAATCATAGATCACCATGGACTATTGTAGTGTCATGTGGCACTGCAACAGCAAGCGTGTAACACTACAGTTGTGCATCATTATGGTCCCCTGTATTGGGCAATTTAAAACTAAATATTATATTTTAATTTTCACTAAATATCTTATACGTCATTATCTAGAATAAGATACATATTTTATTTGAATGACATTAGTTGTGAATGAGTTGATTAGATCATCAGTTGATCAATCAAAAAATTGAGTTATGAACATAATTGCTCAGAGTGATTTTTCTATGATTAATAGTTAATCAAATCTGTAAAAGAATAATCATCACGTTCTTTTAGAGAACCGTCTCACAAAAAACTTTCTTAGTAAATCTCTAGATCGTATGTGTTAAGTACGTCTAGAGACAGAAAAAGTAGTAAAACTTAAAAGTAACAAAACCTAAAAGTTATGTAAAAGTTATAAACGGATTGTATATGCTTAAACTGATTGAATGCACATTAAATAATTCTGAATTACTTAAAGTAATAAAACCTAAAAGTAACAAACAACAAAGAGTTTCTCATGATGATGATAACATATATCTTTGACATCTTAGATTGAGACATATTAATCTAGAAAGGTTAAACAGGTTAACAAAGTATTGTGCTTTGAGAGAACTAAAAGTTGGAACTCTTCCTATTTGTGAATCATGTCTAGAAGGTAAAATGACCAAGAGACATTTCACAGGAAAGAACTCAAGAGTCAATGAACCACTTGAACTAGTACATAGTGATGCTTGTGGACCGATCAATGTACAAGCGAGAGGTCGGTATGAGTATTTCATCAATTTTATTGATGATTACTTAAGATATGGTTATACTTATCTAATACTAAGAAAGTCTAAAACTTTTGGAAAGTTTGAAGACTTCAAAATTGTCGTTGAAAAACAATTAGGTCAATCATTGAAAACCTTTCGATCCGATCGAGGCGGTGGATGCTTGGATTTGAAATTCAAGGATTATTTGCTGAGTGTGGAATCCTATCCTGACCTTATTGGATATGGTTAGGTCGATATTAAGCTACTTATCACTGTCACTTACATTTTGGGGATATGTACTACACACGGCTACTTACATTTTGAATGTAGTACCCTCTAAGTCTGTAAGCATGACACCTTTACAGTTATGGAATGTCTCCAAACCTAATTTGCATTATTTCCGTATATGGGGGTGTCTAGCTCACGTTCTTAGACCCATGACTGAAAACTTAGACTCAAGGTTAGAGGTATGCATATTTGTAGGCTAAGCTACAAAGACTAGTGGTGGGTATTTTTATAGTCACAAGGATCACAAGGTGTTTGTGTCGACAAATGCAACTTTCCTTGAGCATGACTATATTCAAAATTACAAACATCGAAACAAAGCAGTTCTCGAGGAATTAGCGGCTGATGAGATCATACTACCTTCAATTTCTTCTGATAATCAACAAACCAGAGAAACCACAGTTCATACAATGGAAACCCCAGTGCAACATCATAGTAAGAGGATTGTCAGATAACCAGTACGTTACGAACTAGAGGCACATATCCTAGTGTTAGGTGGATGATCCTGAAAATGAGAGATGGCAAGATGCCATGAACCAGGAAATGGAATTTATGTATTCCAATTCTGTTTGAGAACTTATAGATCTACCTGAAGATGTCAGGCTCATTGGATGTAAATAGATGTTCAAGAAGAAAAGAGGTGCAGATGGGAAAGTAGAGACTTTCAATGCATGATTAGTAGCCAAGAGCTATATACAAAGGGAGGGAGTTGATTATAAAGAGACATTCTCCAATGTGGCCATGCTAAAATCAATTCGCATCCTTTTGTCTGAGCCGCTAGTTTTGACTATGAGATATGGCAAATGGACATCAAGACAGCTTTTCTGAATGGCTCTCTTGAAGATAGCATCTGTATGATGTAACCAGAAGGGTTCGTATAAAAGGGGAAAGATCAGAATGTATACAAATTGCTTAAATTCATTTATGGATTAAAGCAAGCATCTAGATCTTGGAATCTTATAAAGTCTTTTGGCTTCGAATAAAATGTTAACAAAGCCTGTGTTTATAAATACATCAAAGATAAGATAGTGGTTTTCTTAGTTCTTTATGTTGACGATAATCTACTCATTGAGAATGATGTAGAAACTTTGTTAAAGTTAAAGAAATTGTTAGCTGAGAAATTCCAAATGAAATATTTGGGAGAGGTGAGTTATTTTCTAGGCATCTAAATCCTAAGGGATAGAAAGAACAAGCTCTTGGCACTTTCTTAAGCATCTTATATTAATATGGTGCTGGAAGGATTCTCTATGGAGAAAAGGTCAACTACCGACCAGACATGAAATTGCCATCTCCAAGGAACAATGTCCTAAGACACCTCAGAAGAAAGAGGATATGAGAAAGGTTCTCGATGCTTCAGCAGTTGAAAGTTTCATATATGTCATGTTGTGTAAAAGACCGAACATCTATTATGTAGTGGAAATTGTTAGTCGTTATCAATCGAATCTAAGTTTGCAACAATGGATTATAGTAAAGCACATTTTCAAGTATCTTAGAAGAACAAGAAACTATATACTTATTTATTCAGGTGGAGGCTTAAACCCCACTAGATATACTGATTCTGATATTCAATCATATAGAGATAGTCAAAATTCAACGTCTGGATCAATATTCATCTTTAGTGGATGAGCTATAGTCTGGAGAAGTATTAAACAATCCATTGCAGTTTCCACTTTAGAAGCTGAATATATAGCGAGTTATGAACCTGTGAAAGAAGCTCAGAAATTTTTATACTAATCTGAAAGTAGTTTCAGATATGGACAAGCCATTGATCCTATATTGTTGTCATATTTTCGGAAGTTTCGCAGAAACCTTGATGCCAACTAACCCTATCACTAGAAATTTTGATGATAACCCTAAATCTATCAATTATCCTTTCCAATTTTGAAATTACTGTAATTTTAAAATTAATTTTTAATTTTTAATTTTATGAAAATTAGAAATTGATGGGTAGATTGAGTTTGACTCAAGTTTGACCAAATCAAATAAAATGTTTATTTGACTAAGTCAAAGTCAACTACTTTTAAAGAAATAATTATAGAAATTAAGTTTAATTAAGAAAAATATTTTTCCTAATTAAAAGGATTTTTGTTCAAAACTTGAAGATTATGAAGATGGACATCAGGAGGAGAAGATAATATTTGGTAAATATGTATTCTTGAAGTCCGCTTTATAATTTTATTTCTTTATTTCAAGGGTTATAATTTAGAAATACTCAATACTCACTCAGTCCATTATTATTTTATTAAATTGTCAAATAATTATATGAATTGTGATGTTTAATAACATGTCGATGCATTAGTCGATCACATGCCTTACATAAAAATCTCACACTATTTTATTTGATCATACATCTCATCAGTAGAAACATGATTTATTAGGATTGTCCTAATTTGTTTATATGTATTGTTTAATGAAATCAATATCATGTAAACTGCTAAATTTTAATTAGTTAAAACTTGGTAATCACACCACACTAAGGGTCATAATAACCTTTAGGATAACCGACTTTAGTAAAAGAGTTTTATTAAAGTTTGATGAATATAATAATTAGTTAATTTAAGTTCACATAATTATGACTTAGGCACTTTAGAAGGTTAAATGAACTTAGACCAATGAGATTGGTATAAATGATTATTAAAAATTCATATGGTTATTATTTTAACCAATAATTAATTTGAAATTAATTAATTAGTTAAAAATGGAAATACATAATCCTAAAATAGTGAGTGGGAGAAGATTGACATGTCAATGTAACCTATGGTCCCCATCATTAGTACAACACCGTGAGGTGCAGTAAGGGCCTCGAGATGGCTTTGTTTTCATCCCCCTAAGGAAGGTTTCAAGCTGTACCAATATCAAGGTTGGATTTCTTAAGAAGATAGAGGAAGTGATGTAGTTTATTTTTTACCACTCTAAGACAGCATATTCTAAATGAAGTCATGGAATCTGAAATGATGGGTTACACTCACAAAATCACAATTAAGTTTTCATGTGGATAGTGTGACTTGAACGAACATACGATACATTATTGTTAAAATATAAAAGATGAGATATTTTATGTTTTAATTAATAAGGATGAGAATGTCTTACAGACAGTCTGAGTTTAATCTGACTGACCCTAAGGTAGCACATTAATCGTTGGATTATTTTATCATTGATTAGTAAATGTTTAATTTGTATGTTTACTATGTTGTATTCATGCATCATGTTTACTTTTTGAATTCTAAATATTTTTCAATTATATTGAATCTTGTATGATTTAAGTTTCAGTTATCATTATTATGCCTAAATGGGCAACCATGTTACTGTTTTACTCGCTCTTAAGAAATTGAATGTGATAGTCTCATACGTTGAAACTAAAATATGAACTTAATGTTGATTTGTGAGAACCATAAGTTCGTTCTTACTGAGGAATGTCCTAAGGAGCCCGCTGCTAATGCCTGTAAGAATGTTAGGGACAAATACGATGCTTGGATCATATCAAACAAAAAGTCAGAATGCTACATGCTTGTGAGCATGAATGATGTTCTAAGAACCAAATATGAAAGTATGGAGACTGCCTATGAGATTATGGAATCTCTACAGGAGATGTTTGGGTAGCAGTCTGATCAAAGTTATCATGAGGCCACAATGAGCTATATGACAACTAAGATGAGAAATGTTACTTCTATGTGAGAACATGTTTTGAACATGATAAACATAATGCACGAAGCAGAAGTACATGTGGCGACCATTGATGAGCGAACTCAAGTTAGCATTATACTTGAGTCGCTCACACTATCTTTTTCTGCATTCACGACCAACTATGTTATGAACAAGTTGTAATTCAACATGACCCAATTGTTATGCAAGGACGCTTGATTAAGACTACAAGAGGTATATGATTCCTAATCTTGTCTGTTGTAGATATAATATATAAATATATAATAGATCCTGACTGATTGAAAAGAGTTTTCAATAAAAAGTTCTTTTTTGGTTATCGTGGCGTTGCGTAATTTTTGTTTTATTAAAATATTCAATTCTTACTAAAAGTTTAATTTTTAAAATGGTCACACGCCACACGCTTCCGCCGCGCACGCGCCGTGACGGCCGACATATACATGCGAAAGTTACAAAACAAGATGTATCAATGTTTAGAGGGAGAAAACCCAACTCAAAATGTGCTAGCAGCATGCACATTTCAGACTCTCGAATATTAAAAGATGAATTATCAAGAGAAGATAGGTTAGAAGTTCCTGAAGGTAGTAATTATTTATTTTTATTATAAACAAATTTATCCCATATACAACTATTAACGAAGTTTGCGATTAATTTTTTTATAGGAAAATATTATCTTGTTGATTGGAGGTTTATGTTCAGATTTGTATTCATTGCTCCATCGATGGACTCAATATCATCTTAAAGAGTATTCTACTCATGTACTACAATCCCCTAAGGAAATGTTTAATCACTAACACACATCATTACATAATGCTATTGAAAGAACTTTTGGTGTATTTAAGAAAGGATTTCCCATCATTGGTAATGGCATCAAACAATTATATAGTTTTGATACGAAACAGAAATTATGTTAGCCTATTGTATATTGTATAATTCTTTAATGGGTGTGATAGATGTGAGACTAATTGTAAAAGTTGATCGTGAAGTTATGATTAGTGAACTAAAAAAATATGGATCAAGTAGTATCTTTGACTTTAACTAAAGATGGGACACGTGGATAGAGATGGCAAGTGGGTCTGTCCGGCCCAAGAAACAGGCTAGACCGGTCCGAGAAAAATTGGGATCGTGAATATTTTTGATAAAATTGTACAAATTTTATGTACAGGTATTCTATGATATATTTTAATATACCATAGCATAGTATACTTTTATATACCATCTGTGATAATTATATATCATGAATATATTATTTTACAAATCACCAGTACCAAACCTCTCCCGACACTCAAACCTATTTCATCCTTCTCTTTTGTCTGTCTGTGGTGTGTTTCACCTCTCTCTCGCTCGATTCCCTCTCTCTCCTCTTTGGAGATTCGATCTCTCTGAAATCAATTCCACTCTATTTCTTCCCCCATCATGGCAATTTCAACTTATAGATCACATTTTCACAAGCCTTCTCAGTTAACGTCATTTACTCATGGTCTGAAGTTATCATTAAAATCTCTCGCTTGATTCCCACTTTATCCTCCTTGGAGCTTCGATTTCTCTGAAATATCTTTAGAGCTTCAATAGCATGTTCACAAGCCTTTTCAATTAACGAGGTCCACTTTGGGTCTCGTTGATTCTCACTGCTACTTTTTCAGCCATTGTTATCAACTAAAGCTCTATTATTATTACTGCTTCTACTGCTATTGTTTAAACTAACATAGTTTTTTAACATTATTATTGTTGTTGTTATTGGTAACGGTGTTGCTCCGATTCTTAAGTTATTACAATTCAATCCTCGATGTTCAAACGTGGAGGATTTCTGGCTCTGGCCACCAGAACTTCCTTGACGAAGTGGAGATTCTAATTTGAGGCTTGGGACTCGGGTATAAGTGGAAAAGATTTGAGATTTTAGGTTTAGTAATTGAATTATTTCTACTAGAAGAGAAATAACTACTGTAAGGGAAATTTTTGGTATGGAGATTTAGGTTGAATGATAATAGAAGAAGTTGAGAGAGATTGAGCTAAGAATATATTGTTCTTGTACATTTAAGTTCCTTAGTAACTCTTCAATCTAGATATTGTCACATGTAGACAAAGATTGACTGTTAATTGACCCCCATTACACTCAACAAAATCCATTCGTTGGTGTGTAATGATTGCTTATTTTTAGGACCACACGTCTTCCTATTGTCCATTTTTTTATGCCTCTCGGGAAAATACGATGTATTCCCAAACAACCTTTTTCAGACTGCTACTGTTTTAATTACAACCGTCGTGACAGTCCCTTTCTGTTCTCTTTCTTTGCACATTTTCCGTCACTTCAAAGCATCACTTATGATCATCAGATCATCTTTCAAGATTGAAGTGAATTCATTCACCGTTTCAAATCCACTTCTTATAAATAGGACCCATTCTATAATTGTTCTCTTGTGCTCCTTTTCTCCTATTGTAAGTTTAACTTCTTCATTCTTCGTCTTATCTTCATATTTCTATCTATATTCCAAAAATATGGATGAGGAAACTATATTCTCTCCTACCATCCCTAGGTTTATAAATGAATATGAGTTTTGGGAGTTTATGGTAATTTATCAAGATGCATTTCTTGTCGACGTCCTCTATTTTCTTGCAGAAAGTGGTGCATTAGGCATCCCTTGTAGACCTTCTATTGAAATTATGATTCATCCCATGTAAATAGCTTTAGGTTTCAACTTTCCCGTCTCCCTTCTTTTTTAAGAATTATTTAGCCACTACAGTTTAGCCCCTTCTAAATTCACTATAAGTTCCTATAGGATAGTAGTGTGCTTTGAAGCTTTAAATGGGCTATATAATTTAGGTTTAGGTTTGACTAAACCCTGTATGACTTATTCTGTCAAATCCAAAGGGGAAAGCTATTGTGTGGCCCCTAGAACAGACAAAAGGGGTGCTTTTATCAAAGAACTCCCCAAATGGAATAAAGGATGGGAGAGAGACATTTTGAACATCAGAGGGAATTGGAGCGGTGACGTTCGCTGCCTTAATCCCTATAGATGGGGTTTTTTAGTAAGTCTTTTGGCCCAAGCTCCTTTTTCCTTTCTCCCTCTTTTTACTTTTTTTTGCATAGTTATTTTTCTGTTGCTAACTTATTTCTTGCAATTCAGATAAGTGTGCAAACACCAGCCTGTTCATCTCTAAGGCGAACGATGCATAACTGACTGTTGATTTGCGTTACCCTATTAGGGACTGGCATCTCTTGCTGGACCCTAAAAGGGAAGTTACCACTATCCTCATGCTTGTGCTCATTGCCGCAACATCAGCTTATTCTTCCCTGGCTTCTCTACTAAGAGGTATCCTTATTCTATCTTTCCGTTCTACCCATATTTTCCCATTTCAGATAGTTCCTCTAAGTCAACGGACTCTGATGAAGAAAAAGATATTGTCCTCCTTTAATGAAGAAAGCAAGATATGACGAAATGACTTTGTACCATGCTTGGTGATGTTGGGGGGGGGGGGGGGNNNGGGGGGGGGGGGGGGGGGACGTCCGTCTAAGGATAGATGCTTCAATTTGAACTCCCACTCCTCCTAGTCTTGTCATTTAAAACAAAAAGGGTTTTGTCCATTTTGTTACTCCTCTTGTAGATCAATGGGAAGTGACTGCCCTCATTCTTGATCCTCCACAGGAAAATGCTGAGGAACTTTTCCCATGAAGGATAAGGAGGATCCATTGTTGTGTAGTATATTCTAAAATGGGAAGATATGATGAAACGAATTTTTCCCATGAATTTTTTCCTCCTCTTTACTTTTAACTGCTTATCCTTTAGATTCATTGTCTGTTTTCAAGGAGTTCATATTTATAATCTCAATATCTTAAGGAACGACTACACATGTTCTTATGGACTTAGTTCATATTTGAATCAAGGTCCCCCAGTTTCCTTTAGAGAACAGCTCTCCATTGTAGTGCAATCAGCTCCCAAGGACTTAGGTCATTTTAGAACCATAGCTCCGATTTCCTTTAGAGAACGGCTGCCATTGTAGGACAATCTGTTCTCAAGGACTTGGATTCATTTTAGAATTATTTCCCCAATTTTCTTTAGAGAACGACTGCCCATTATAGTGCAGTCCGTTCTCAAAGACTTAGGCTTATTTTAGAACCATGACTCTAATTTCCTTTAGAGAACGACTATCCATTCTAGTGTAGTCCATTATCAAGGACTTAGGTTCATTTTAGAAGTATGGCCTCGGTTTTCTTTAGAGAACGGATGCCCATTGTGGTGCAATCCGTTCTCAAGACTTAGGTTTATTTTAGAACCATGGCCTCACTTTCCTTTAGAGAATGGCTACTCATTGTAGTGTAGTCCATTCTCAAGGACTTATACTCATTTTAGAACCATTATCTCAGTTTTCTTTAGAGAACGACTACCCATTGTTGTGTAGTATATCTCAAGGACTTAGGTTCATTTTAGAACTGTGGCCCCAGTTTTCTTTAGAGAACCACTGCTCATTGTAGTGAAGTCCGTTCTCAAGGACTTAGGCTCATTTTTGAACCATAATTCTGGTTTCCATTTGCATTTGTTGAAGGAGAGAGAAATAACCAACACCCAGAATTCTTACATGAAAAACCCTTGTGGGAAAAAATCACGAGAAAATGTTCATTATAATGATTTTACATGTCACACAAAATATTTTTTCAGATGCGCATCATTCCAAGGCTTGGCCAGGTCCTGACCATCTTCCGTAGTTAAACAATAGTATACGCCACCTCCAATTCTGCTGACGATGTATGGTTCTTCTTTTCGTTCTTCCTTTTTATTGTAGTTGGCCATTCAGAGCAGCGCCGTTTCCCTCTTTTCTTCCACGAAGCCAGATTTTCCTTCATCAATTATGTATTATGCATCTTGTTTAAACTTTGATTTTATAGTTGGGCTTCAAATCTCAACCGGTATTACTGTTTCTATTCCATATGCTAGAGCAAACGAATTTTCTCCTATTAACTCTCTAGGAGTGGTTTTGTATGCTTATAGCACTGGTAGCAGTTCTTCTACATATTTCCCTTTTGTCGATTCTAGTTGTTTCTTCAGACTTTCTAGAATAAATCGATTGGACCTTTCCATTTGGCTGTTTCCTTGTGCATAGTACGTTGTAGAGAATCGGTTGATAATTTGAAGTCCTTCATAGAAGGTTTTAACCGTCTTCCTAGTAAACTAGAGCCCGTTGTCCGAGACAAGTACCTGAGGGATTCTGTATCTACACACAATGTTCATCCATAGAAATCCCTTTACTTCGTCTTATCGAATCATCGCGTTTGCTTCAGCTTCAATCCATTTTGTAGCATGTCGGTGAAGGGCAAATGGTCAGTTCGAGGATCATCACCAAATAGGTCCTCAATGATGAACTCGGTACTTGGAAGATTTATGTTTAAATATTCATGTTCTTCATTTACAGCATGGTGAAACATCTTTCGTAACGAATTTTTGGTTACGATATTATTCTTTTTCAGCTCAATAAATTCCTCCTCACTCAGATCAATTCCAAAATGCTCAAATATTTTTATGAGTCACATTCCATAAGGGAGAGAGCGTTGAAGGTTATGAATGACATTTTCCATATATTTCAAAATAGTTAACTTCATCCACATGACCACTACAAGGAAGAAATGTACAGGTGAGAATGTGGTGAAGGATTTTTACTTCTATGGATAGGTGGTTTATCAGAGGTCTAAAAATATTTTGGAGGTGTGGTTTATCATAGGAAACACGAATGACAACTAAAGGATCAAAGTTTGTAATTTTTGGCCAACATGAAGTGCGAGAAGGATAATACTTGACATGGTATTTCAAAATTTTCAATCAAATTTGCATCATCCAAGATAATTGTTGTACACATGATATAGCTCTTTATAATAGAGGGATCTTCCTCCCTCGAATTTGCATAGAATAATCTGACTAACCTAGAATATATCTTTATTTTGAGATCCAAAATGTATTTCCACCTAATCACAGAAAATAAATCATGAGTTTGCAGCCCTCAAAGTTAGAATATTTTATTAAATGACCGGATAAAATTTTTTTAGACACATTGTAACTATATCTAGCATCACATTCTTCATAAAAAATAGGAAATCTTCATGCTTCTCATCTTCGTCATTTGAAGAATGATATATTTTGCTCTTAAATCCCATTGACGTTGCACCTCTAGTTCTCATGATAAAAAGATGAAATATTTTAAGGATTCAATAGGAAAAGGTGAAGAACTCGTCGGATTGAGGGATACTATCGTTGGATGGGAGTGACTGTTTGTTACCGGATTGACTGGGGTATTGCAAGATGGAGTGAGTTGGTGCCGGATTGAAGGAGTTCGCTGAAAGGAGGGATTTGGTGTCAAATTGAGAGAGTTCACCATAAGGTGGGAGGGAGAAGAAGGAAGAAAACAACGTGAGAAGAAGAAAGAAAAGAACGATCTCATTTTTATATACTTGTTATTGTAGCAATAGTTGCGCCACTTTGGAAACTGGTTGGACCGGTTTGCACAATAACCAGATATTTTTAGGATTTTTAAGTTTTTTAAAAATTCTCCAAAACCTTACTTATTTTATATTTTATACCCTAAGGTTCAGATATATATATATATANATATATATATATATATCTTCTCTCCCTCATATTTACAATTTACTCCCATGTTCATATTTGCTCTTTTGAATTTTTCACCTAAAAATATCCTCTAATGCACATATATCAATAATGTAGTATTTACTTGTAAACTATACATTAAATTTTATAAGTGCAAACAAATGCAAGTAGTAATTAAAAAATTACCCAATATTCAAAACTCATAATGCAAGTCTATTTTTTACAAAAGTTTTCAACACTCAATGGTTTTGTACAAAAGTCAACTATATGATTGAATGTATCCTCAAATTCAAGTGAGATATCCCTTTTTCGCACGCGGAATCGAAGAAAATGATGACTAAGATCAATATGTTTAGTGCAAGAGTGAAAGATGGGATTTTTAACATTAAAAGCACTAATATTATCACACTGAGTAGGTATATTCTTAAAGTCTAAGCCAAAATCTATTAAAATTTGTTCCATCTACAAAATCTAAGCACAACAGCTACTAACCGAAATATATTCAGCTTCAGCAGTGGAATAAGTCCACTGAAATTTACTTTTGCTAAACCAAGAGATAAGTAAGTTTCTTAAAAGTTAACAAGTGCAACTTGTACTCTTTCTATTGGTTAGACTACCAGCAAAATCAGAGTCCGAGTAACCAACTAGTTCAAAGGACTCCCATTTTGCATAGCAAATACCATATTTGGTGGTCCCTGAAGATAATTTAAAACAAAACTAATAGCGTTCAAGTGTGACACTTTAGGACAAGTTTGAAACGTGCACACAAACAAATGCTAAACAAGATATCAGGTCTACTCGTAGTTAAGTAAAGTAAGGAGCCAATCGTACCTCTGTAATTTGTAATGTCAACATTTTTACCTTCATCGTCGTTATCTAGATTTATGGTAGTACTCATGGGCATATTACTAGATTTCACATTCTCCATTCCAAGCTTTGTGAGTTGGTTCTTGGTATATTTTTCTTGACTTAAGAAAATTTCATCATTCATTTGCTTTATTTTTAGTCAAAGAAATAAATTTAATTCTCCCATCATGCTCATCTGAAACTCATCGCTCATTTTGTTACTAAAATCCTTGCATTGACAATCATTAGTGGAGCTAAAAATAATATCATATGCATAAATTTGAACAATCAAAATAGATTTTCCTTCTAGTTTTATGAAAAGGGTTTCGTCTACTTTACCGATGCTAAACCATCAACAATGAGAAATTTGCTTAACCTTTCATACCAAGCTCCAAGAGCTTGTTTTAAACCATACAGAACCTTTCAAAGATTATATATGTAATTTGAAAAACATCTCCTCCAATATGTATCCATTTAAAAATTCACTCTTAACATCCATCTGACATAATATATTTTTTTTGAAACATGCAAACGCTAAGAGAATTTTTAATTGATTCTATTTAGCAACAGGAGCAAGAGTTTCATTGAAATCTATTCATTATTGTTGTTAGGCTTCGAGCTACTAGTCTAGATTTATTTCTAGTTATTATTCTATTTTCATCTACTTTATTTCTGAACACCCATTTCGTACCTATTACTGATTTATTTAATTGTCTAGGAACAAGTTCTCGTACCTCATATCTTTCAAATTGATTTAATTCTTCTTACATGGCAATTATCCAATACTCATCTTTTTCAGCATCTAAAAAAATTAGGTTATAACTGAGATATGAAAGCAACGTTACCCATATCGTGGAGTGATGTCCAAGTTGTTACTCCTTTTGTGATATATCCCACAACAAGCTCCTTTGGGATCCTTTAAAAATGTCCACTCTTTTGGAAGTTGGTTTTTATCTACTTCATCAACTTCTTTGGGAGGCTCAGTTGATCCTTTATTGATTTCTAAATCTTTTATATTTCTAATAGTTTCATCAACTTGATCATATGTAACATTAGAAGGTTTAGATTCAAAAACTATATGCTTGGATTCCTCCAGTACTTGAGTTTTCTTATTATATACTCTATAGGCTTTTTTTTATAACCAAGGTCATATATTAAGAAAAGAGATGAGAAACAAGTTACAAGGGGCATACCCCAAGGAAGCTACAAAACCTTAAAAAGGATTACCAAGTAAATTGGGAGTATCCTAAGAAAGTTCCTACATCAGTGTTTGAATCAAATTTTCTTAGATTGTCCATATTATTCAAAATAAAACATTTGCATCCAAAAAATTTAAATTATGAAATATTTGGGATTTTCCATTACAAAGCGCATAAGGTTTTGTTTAATAAAAGATGGATATAAACACGATTTATAATGTAGCAAGATGTGTTTACGGTTTTAGGCTAAAAATATGTGGGTAAGTCATATTCATTTCACATTGTTCTTGCCATTTCTTATAGGGGCCGATTTTTCCTCTAAATAACACCATATTGTTGAGGGGTTCTTGGAGTAGAAAATTCGTGAGAGAACTATTTTAATTGCAAAAAATTTCAAATTCTTTGTTTTCAAACTTGCCACCATGATGACTTCGAATTTTTAAAATCATAAACCTTTTTTAATTTGAATATATTCGCTAATTTTTTAAGTTTCATCTTTATTTTTTAGATATAATACCCAAGTATATCCCAAAAAACGGTCGACTATGACAAAAGCATAGCTCCAAGACTTGCAATTTTTGAAGGACCAAATAAATCCATGTGAACTAATTACAATGGTCTAGTGGTTGACACTATATGTTTTGATTTAAAAGAACTTTTGACTTGTTTACTCATTTGATATGCATTAGAAATCTTATCTTTTTCAAAAATAACTTTAGGAAGACCTTTAACAATATCCTTTTTGTAAGTTTCAAACATAAATCTATGCTAGCATGTCGAAGTGTTCTATGCCATAGCCAACTATGGTTTTGAAAATCTTTCAAGTTTATGGTGTAAACATTTTGGTCTCTTTGCCCAATAAATAAAACTTTGTTGGATGCTTTGTCAATGATTAAGCAAAAATCCTTTTCAAAAATGACTTTATAGTTTTTTTTTTCACAGAGTTGACTAATACTATGTATGTTATGTTTCAACCCAGTTACTAATAAAATCTTATCTATCAGAGGGGAAGATTCATTACTTGCAGACTCAATACTGATGATTTTCCTCTCTTGTTGTCCCATGTCATTTTGTTCGACTAATTTTGGTAAGCTTTGTCTCATCACAGTTTATGTGTCTTGATCATCCACTATCGAGGTATCATTTGTCATCCTTATTAAATAGTATCTATAACACATACATGTCTTTTTGGGTCCTTGATGGTTAGTGTAATAGGGAGTCCACTCATTTTTCTCAAAATACACGTCTTTCATTTTACAAAATGCATGAGAAACTCGTATGCCCTATAATTCCACAATAGATATAGATTATGGGAGGATGGTGTGTCTAAGATTGTTTCGGTTTTACAAAAACATGTTTATGATTTTCTTGATTTTGAAATCGCGTGTACTTAATCGCCTTTTATCTGATGCATATATTTAATTTCCAAGAAGATTATTTAGATTATTACCACTGTTAGAAAACTTTTGGAGTGTTGTATTTAAATCTTTTTCTTTCTTTTGAAAACTAACAAGATCTCTATTTATCACATGTAGAGTAGCTTTGATTTTTAAATTTCCATTGTTTAAACACTCATTTTCTTCTTGGAGTTTTATAACACCATTCTTCATAATTTTATTCGGTAACTGTATTTTTTCAAAGTCTCCAAAAAGTTCTTCAAAATCTATTTCAAGATCATCATAACTAGACTTAGTATTTAAAGTTAGTTTAGAGGAACTAACATCGGCTTCCAAAGCCATGAAGCAAATGTTTGCTACTTCTTCTTCTTCTTCCTCAAGGTCTCTTTCATCTATCTCATCCCAAGTTGCCTTGAATGCTCTTCGTTTGAATTTCTTTAGAGTGTTGATTAAGTTTGGACAATCAACCTTGATATGTCCAACTTTCTTGTATTCGTAGCATGTGAGTGCGTCGCATGATATTTTCTTGTCATCCTTGAAGTACTCTTTTGTCTATTCAGGAATCTCTTGGATCATTTTCTGAGGAGAGCTATATCATCTTTCTTGTCATAGTCCTCTTTCTCATTATCAGATTGCTCTAGAGTTTAATGAGAGCAGTACTCTTCTTCTTCCTTCTCTTTGAGCCTAATTTCATGTGTCATTAGAGATCCAATGAGTTCTTCGAATGACATAATGTTGAGATCTTTGGCTTCTTGAATGGCTGTAACTTTGGCTTCCAAACTCTTTGGTAAGAACCTAAGGATGTTTCTCACCATTTACACATTAGAGTAGGTTTTTCCAAGAGATTTAAGCCCATTAATAATATCAATAAATCGGGTAAACATATCACGCACAAACTCATCACTTGTCATTTTAAACAATTCGTAATTATGTACGAGCATACTTAATTTAGACTCTTTGACTTGGTTTGTCCCCTCCTGTGTGACTTCAAGCATGTGCAAAATAGACTTAGCAAATACACAAGTAGATATTCTATTGAACTCATTTTATCAAGAGCACAATATAATACATTCATAACTTTAGCATTTAATGATTTTTTTCTATTCTCATCATTCTATTCGCTACTAATTTTAGTAATATTTTTTACCTTCTATAGTTCTGTATGGAATGTGAGTTCCATTTTCGATAACATCCCATAAATTATAATCTAAGATTGTACATAAATTTATATGTGATCTTTTCAATACATATAGTTATTTCCATTAAACAATAGTGATCCAGTAGTAGATTGACCTTCAACAGTAGATGCACTCATGGTTGTCATCACTCACGATGGATCATTCGGGCAAGAAAAGGATCAATATCTCCAAGTCTGTGGTACCAGAACAGAAAGTCAATAAATTTGGAGATGTGGGAAGTTCGACCCCAATGAAGAAAGGATTTTACAAAGCAGATATGTTACCTACACTCCATTGACCATATTTAAAGATTATATCTTTAATATGATCAAGGATATAAGAATCTGCTCTGAGTTTCCAAGGTGATGAGACCTCGGCAGATAAGAAAGATGCTTCATGGCACTATGCATACCACCGGACACTAGGCATAACATCAAAGGATGTTTTAACCTTCAAGATGGAATTGAATCCCTAATCCAAAAGAGATACCTAATGGAATTTATAGTAGATAGGAATAACGAGAGAATTCTACCTACGTCAGAAAATAGGATTGGCCAGCCAGTGACCAAGATGAGAGAAATAGTGGAGCCTCGTTCGTGAATTAAAAATGATCTTTGGTGGTCCAAGTTAGTGTGACTTAAATAGTAAACGTAAAGTAGATGAAACTCGGTCACTTAGTCCAGGTGTGAGAGGAGACAATCGTGGTGACACAGGTGTTATGAAACCCATATGGAATCATCAGTTTAAACTTAGATCCAGGGGAAACATGCAAACATGACAAAATAAACCAAGACAAAATTCACACCCAAGCACCTGAGCATTTTTAATGTACTACTTCAGCCTCAACTCATTGAGTTCTCTGAGGAAGAAGCACATTTGATCCACCAACCAAACATCGATGTCTTAATAATCTCACCTATGATTTTGAACGTCAAACTATGATGACTCCGATTGAGAATGGCAGCACCGTAGATGTATTGAGCCTTAAGGCTTTTTTCTAATAGATGGTCCCTAAGAGAAACAGCTTCGCCTATGCTTCACACCCATGATATATTTTAAGTGGAATGAAGTTATTACCAAAGGAACAATTGACTTCCCTATAAAGGTCGATCTTAGGCCGACTCGCTAGTTCAAGGTTGTCCCATTTACTTATCATGAATACTTATTATGGGTATAACCAGGTCCTGATCAATAGACCTAACAAAAAATGACCTCTTTCATCACCAACAGATGTTCTTAATGTTGCATAGTTATGACGTTCAGGCTCAAGAATGCTGGAGTACTTTACTTGAGACTTGCGAATAAGACTTTTTGCTGACTGGATTTCCATAAATATAGATGTGTATGTGGACGACATATTAGTCAAGAGTAGGAATGTTATGGACCACATAACAAATATAACTGAAACCTTCTCCACACTTAGAATGTACATGGTTAACTATAAGCAAATCCAAGAAATACCATGAACTTCTTGAAATTGAACCACCAAAGTCAATCAAAGAAACATATTGCCTCAGGGGCAGGATAGCAACCCTGATAATGTCTATCTCAAAGTTGACACACAAGCACCTTCCTTTCGTTATAGTATTAAAAAACTCAACTTTTTAGTGGTCAGAGGAGTGCCAACAGGCTTTCCAAGAAATGAAGTAGTACATGGGAATCGTAGCATTACTGTCCAAACCAGTACCGGGAGAAACGTTGCTCTTATACTTGGACGTTCAGAGGCTGTAAGCTCTGTTCTTATTAGAGATGTCAAAGCAAAAGTACATCTACCAATGTACTATGTAAGTAAGGCTATGTTCGGGGAAGAAACACGATAACTAGAGCTCGAGAAGTTAGCTCTTGCACTGGTAATAACAGCTAGGCGTGTACCGCCTTATTTCCAAGCACACCACATTCTTGTGCTCACTAGTTTCCTTTGAGACAGGTTCTATGGAAACCAGAGTCATCGAGTAGGTTGGAAAAATGGGTAGTAGATCTTAGCGAAATTGAGATTCACTTCACCCCCAGAACTATAGTGAAAGGATCGGCCACTTATCTAGCTCTAAGTAATACCACTGACATGTGGACATTGTATGTTGATGGACCTTTGAAGTGAGGTTGGTCTATTACTCATTGCTCCAGATCGATCCAGGGTTAAGAATGCTTTGATGTTCGAATTCAAAGCTTCTAACAATGAACCTGAGTATAAGGCCTTGCTAGTCAGATTTAGCCTAGCAAAATCTATTATGACTCAAAAACTTCAAATTGTTTACAATCTCAGCTTGTGCTGAATCAAGTCATAGTTGAATAATAGACCAAGGGTGTATGGATGACCAAATATTTGGCGAAAACTAGGCCGCGGCTGGGAAAATTCAGCTTTTACATGATTCACCATAACACAAACACGGATGCATTAGCCAAACGAGCCTCGTCTTTTGATTTAGAAATTGGCAAGTCGGTGCGTGTGGAGTTCCTACCATAGCCTAGTATTTTGTAGACTGAGGTCATGGATGTCTGCATCCCAGCATAGGACTCATCATGGATGACCTCAATCTTGGTATAACCATGTGATGGAACTTTCAGAGAGGATAAAAAAACACACTCAAGTTTCAATATAGGTTTTCTAATTATGTAATAATTAGCAATGTTTTATGTAAAAGGTCTTTTACTTTTCCTCATTTCAGATGTGTCAACACTACTATGGCTATGTACTTTATAAGAGAAGTGCGTGAGAGAGTTTGTGGTAATCACAGTGGTGCTAGAGTCCTATGTCATAAACTCAAAAAGCAAGGGTATTACTGGTCGACCATGAAACTTGACGCCAAGCTTTTTGTCCAGAAATGTGACAAGTGCCAAAGGTTCGTCAACATATTCCACTAACCACCAGAGCTACTTACTTCCTTACTGATTAATCGATAGATTACTTCACTAAGTGAGTAGAGCACCACTAGCCACCATAACTGAGCTAAAGACCTATAGCTTCATCTGAAATAATATAATATATAGATTCAGAATATCATATGTTATTATCATTAAACATGGCAGAAAACATGACAATGCCAAATTCAAATGGCTCTGTGAGCAGCTCGGTATCAAGCATTTCACGTCCTCACCAATACATCACCCTCTGCTATTAACTAGTAGAGGAAGCCACCAAAACCATCAAGCATAACCTCAAGAAAAAAATGTGAAAATAGAAAAAGGGTTGTAGGTTGAGGAAATTCCAGTCTTATGGGCATACAAAACAAGGAGTAGAACTACTACAGGAGAAACACCTTACATAATAGATTTTGGCACGAAGTTCATGATCCCAGTGGAGATTAGATTGTCGTCACATAAATTTAGACTCACCACAAGCTCATAATGATGGACGATTTATGCATAATCTAGACGAACTTGAGGTGCTCAAAATGTCAGCAAATTTAAGAATGGTGTCCTAACAACTTATTACCTCAAGGCACTACAACTATAATGCCAAAATAAGATACTTTAGAGCTGGTGACCTAGTCCTTAGAAACATGAAGGACACAAAGATAGGAGTGTTAGGATTATGCGCTAACAAGCACTGTAATTCTGTTATTTTACCATGACATCTATACACTTTGTTAATTGTGCGCTAAAAATTATTTTTCTGATATTATACGCTTTACATTCTTGTAAGAAGCCCACAATAATAATAGTACTTAGTTTATGGGTCCTATGGAGTTCAGCTCATAAGAATAAAGTATTTGACCATGAGTTTTTTATGACTTGAAAATGTTTATTTTTAATAGTTCAGTGAAGCTGGATGATTTATTAAGATAGACTGTAGTACATTAATTCTATCTTATATAGTGGCTTGCCTTAGTCACTAGGTGGCGTACGTGGTTAATGTGCTAGTGCATTTAGAATGCATTGAAATGATCAATGAGTTTGATTTTCATTAGAAGTATTATCTTTAGAAAATCAATAACGCATTACTATTATATTATGAGTGCATTTAATATTAAGAGAGTGATGAAATCATATTTAATGGTTCAATTGTTTTGACCTACTATGATTGAGATTCTCTGAGTCAATATATATGCAGGTTGGATGATTAAGTTGTTAGATAGTGAGGATCAATTCTCAATAATAGAGTCCACAGACACTTTTATATAAGTAATATAGTATACATCTTAACAGAATCCATTTATGAGACTAAATCAATCCAAGTACATTGTGTCTCTAATGGTTTAGTTAGATATTTGACAATTTTACTTGAAGCATCAAGTATGAAACACTACAACAACAAAAAAGCTACGATATTGGTCAAAAAACGCTATCATAGGGCTTCGATAGCGTTTCCGAAAATGCGATGTCTATAGCCATAATTAAAAGTCCGCTACCTATGATAGCACTTTTTAAACGCTATAAAAAACCTACGATCGCATTTTTTAAACGCTACCGGAAGCATTTTATTGCATTTTTTAAAAGCTACCAAACACTTTTCATAGCGCTTAAAAAACACTATACAAAGCCTTTCATAGCGTTTTATAAATGCTATCGTAGATCTTTCATAGCCATTTATAAATGATATCGTAGGTCTTTTATAGCCTTTTTATAAATGTTATCGTATGCCTTTTTCCCTTCTCTCAATATATATGGCACGCTTTACTAATATAATAGAAAGTCAAGGCTCCATCCTATTACTTATTATTTACTTTTTATTACTTATACTTATAATTGTACAAATATAAAAAATAAATAACTTTTCAAAAAATATCACGGAATAACAAAATCACATATCATTTTATTTAATTAGTCAAAATTGTTACATACTAATTATCTACTAGAAATCACATATCAAAATGATAATTACATATTGATTTTACATAGAGCAAGAAAAAGTAATTTATCCTGAAAAAACTAAAGTATAGTATAAGTTCACATCTAAAAAAATCCTACAACTCATCGCTTAAGTTTTATGGATCTAGGGCCATTGGCCCTAAGAGGAGGGGAGTTGGTAGACCTCTAGGTACTGAAGGTGGAGGTATCTTAGGACAAGATCAAAGTATTGTACCAAAGTATGGATGATCCATTCAGATGAAGGAGCAAGCCTCATATTCCGAATAGTATAATCTAAATTATCAACAACTAAGAAATGACTTATTAGATAAGAAAGTTAGGAATTAGTGGCAGCCTTACAATATTCCATGATATAGTATAGTCGTTGGTGGAGAAAAACCAAATTTTGACATTTAACTACAAACCAAGTTTATTATCTTCTGTCTCAAAATGAAACATTTAACAAGTAACCAAGTTTATCTAAACAATGTTTTATAAGACCATAACAAAGCTTAAGTGAAGAGAAGGTTCATAGCAACACTAAGTCTTTTAAATCCATCAATTTCCTCACCCCCAAAAAGAAGAAAAAGAAAATAGAGTAAATATGAATTGCATGAAAGTATAAGGATTACATTAAAAAATACACACCATGTAATAGGATACTCAGAATCGTTAAGATATTTAATACTAAATCTACTACCAAAGTTTGGAGTTTAGCATGTAGTTCACTCCTTGTGCATTAGTTGATGGAAGAATGATGGTCAAATAAAAAAATAAGCAAGAAAATGCTTATAGAATTAACATCACAGTAACATGCAGTTAAATGTGTTTGGCACAAGCTTATAAGAACTACGCTAAACACTTAGCATATGTAAAATTGCATCAACTACCCCCAAAAAGAAGAAAAAGAAAATCGATTAAATATGAATTGCATGGAAGTATAAGGATTACAATGAAAAATACATTCCATGTAATAGGATACTTAGAAATGTTAGGATATTTGATACTAAATCTACTATCAAAGTTTGGAGTTTAGCATGTAGTTCAATCCTTGTGCATTAGTTGATCGAAGAAGATGGTCAAATAAGAAAATAAGATTAAATAAGCAGGAAAACGTTTAGAGAATTAACATCACAGTAACATGCAGTTAAATGTGTTTGGCACAAGGTTATAAGAACTACACTAAACACTTAGCATATACAAAATTGCATCAACTCCCCCCAAAAAGAAGAAAAATAAAATAGATTAAATATGAATTGCATGGGAGTATAAGGATTACATTGAAAAATACATTACATGTAATACGAGACTCATAACCGTTAGGATATTTGATACTAAATCTACTAACAAAGTTAGGAGTTGATAGAAGAATGATGGTCAAATAAGACAATAAGATTAAATAAGCTAAAAATGTTTACAGAATTAACATAACAATAACATGCAGTTAAATGTGTGTCGCATAATCTTATAAGAACTACACTAAACACTTAACTTAGCATATGAAAAATTGCATAAACTCCCCCCTCCCCCCGGCGTTCAAATCCCATTTTCAACCAGAATATTCTTGCAGTAAAACTAATGAGGCTTCTAGGTAGACACAGTTTAAATAGCCAGAATATGTTAATAAGAAATTCAGGATACCAATCATGAAATCAAGAAAATCCATTAACACTAATAAAACTCCAATTGCATGCAAGTGAAAGTTTTAAAAAATTTAGTATTTATTCTAATTTCAAACCAAACGAACATGACCAATACCTATATCTTGTATATATTCGTCATTTTACTCAATCATTCAACAAGAGAAAATCTAACTAAAAAAGACAAAGAAGCAAGCTGGGTAGATTCAATAAAAACTTGAAAAACCATTTCTCTATATCCAATTAAAAATAGCAAAGACGTCTAAAAGCAACAAATTTTATCTCATATATAAGTCATTTCTCAATATACAATGAACAAAATAAATCAAGAGTAAGATATTGCTAAATTCCAACGTTTTAAGCTCTCAAATGGTGGCAAAAAATGTGAATAATCATAGATATGTTCAACACTTCAAAAATCAAGATAAAGCTTAAATTTATACCTCCATCTTCAAGCTCCAACAAGGAATCATTTTCAGTAACTAAAGCTCAAACAAGAAATCACAAAGTCATAAATCTTTTACTAGTCGTGACCAAGATCAAGTTAGCTGTCACCGCAAAATAATCTATCACATAATGCAAAAATAGAATTTCATAAGTTGAAACATGAACAATATAACTGAAACCCCATTTTAACCAAAATAGTCCTGTAGTACTAATGAGGCTTATGGCTAGGTATAATTCAAATAGTTAGAACATGTTGACAGGAAATTCAGAATACCAATCAGGAAACTAGAGAATTAACAACATATAATTCTTGTAAATAAAACAAATTATATTTTTACACCAATATTTTGGAAGCAAAAAAACAATCATATGCACCAAGTAAATACAGAGAAATGTTCAAAATTATGTTCAATGGTTATCTTTTTACCTCTTGCTCTTCATCTTGGAATTAAATATAGTTATATGTTCTACCTGATCTCACATTTTTATGCAGAAGCTAAAGAAACAAAGATATGAAACAAATAGACATTACAGGCGTATGTTTTCCTCATTAAATATGAGCAACAGAGGTAGTGAAGTGGAAGTTAAGAAAAATAAGCAACGAAATTAGGTATTTTACATTAGCAAAGAAAAAAAAGAAGTGGAAAACTAATCAAGTTTTAAACAAGACAACAACATCAAAAAATTTGTCAGCTAAGTTAGTAGCATGCATTATTTCAATGCGAATCAATTTCTCAAGCTACAACTGTGAAACATGTTGAACATCATATTGTGTGTTAACAGGGCGTATACGCTATGTTAACCCAAGGTAGACTGTAAATTATACATACGTTCAAATTTTGTAGAGTTTGAATAGCTACTCACTATTCCCAGTTTACTACGCAAGAACAAAATATAGATTTTTGTATCCCGACCTACTACACCCATACTTGGAATGTACACATTGAAAATTATGTCTCGTTAAACGTATGAATCTTTCTTCATTTACATAATTCTCTAATGTTGAAGCAAAATAAAACAAAACATAAAAGTCTACGGAAAATGAACGGCAAATGTAAAATGAGAACTAAACGATTAGAAAGAGGCTCCATTAAGATATGGAAGGATGACAGGAGGAGCTTGAAAATAATCAAAGCTGAAGTAATTTATATTCCCCCATTTCAAAAGCAATGTCAACATCTAAGGTCTCATCCTCCATCATTGAGAGCACTTCGATCAATCTAAACCCAAAAGGCCATTTGCTCCTTTTTCTCTTTTTCTTTTTCATTTCATATCAGCTCTCAAAAAAACTAAATTAAATTCAAAATCCCATCATACGAACCTTAAAGCATAGCAGAGAATAAAGGATTCACATCAAATGAAGAGAAACTGGGGAATCGACCTTTGAAAGGAAGCCATAGGAGAAAGCTCAAACAGATAGCTTCTGTAAAACTTATTCCATGAAAGTAGAGAGAGCTACATCGGTGACTGAAAAGCACTGTTACAGGTTTTTTTATACATCAAAATAGTGATTCAAGAGACAAAATGAAATATTCTAAAAAAAGATCAAACCTGAAAATCAAAATCGTGGCTTTCGTGGTTAAGGTGAGGGTTGAAGTTCTCTAATCTTTGATTTTAACTTCTACAACGAAAACCAAATAATCAGAAGAGATAGAGATAGAAGCTAACCCTTGCTCGTTTATGTTCACAGAAATCCAATGAATTAGAAGAGAGAGAGATAGAAGCAAACCCTTTCTCGTTCTCTGTTCTTAAATATAGAGAGATGGAAGCTAATCGAGAGAGAGAAGCTGATGGATAGGCTCTGTTCTCTCTCCTCTTCGACAAAGGTAAAGCCCTAGCTAGGTTGTGGGTTCATTACAGAGAGAAGATGAAAAACGTTGAACTTAAGAGAGATGGCGCTGAAGAAGGCTTCATTGCAGAGAGAAGACGAAGGAAAGAGAGAGGGTCCTATAAAAACACACATTTGTTGTAGTGAAAATTATCAAAGTTGATCAGAAGAACGAGATCTTGAATACGAGGAACAAGAGGTGTACAAATTAGGTAGGTAGTACTCTATCTAATTATACAAGATGCTATACTATGGAAATGCAACACTAATGAATAATATATTGAGGATAATTACATCGAGTAATATAAAAAATTATTAGAGTTCAATTAAAATTTTATAGCGGAATTAATTGTAATGAATAATTAATAAATATGATCATAGTTTTGTTCGGTAGAGTTTATTAATTATTTAGCCATGAGTATTTTTATCTTTTTAGTCCCTAAGCTAGCTAATGATTTATAGGTATTGTTTTAACCAATAATTAATAGGTTTGGCATGGATACCTAGTAGTCAACCAATCTCGACAGTTGAGTTTCACTATAAATAGAAGGCTTCTCTGGGATTCAGTCAAAGTTGATTGGCATTATTAGTGAGAGAAGAGAAAACGCTAAGGAGATGAATTATTCTCCCCAGTTGAAAATTAGAGAGGGAAGAAAAATTTGAGATTTCTTATAAGTGCCCACACACTGTTAATTGGTTGGCGACGGGAGAAATAGCAAGGAAGATCGTGAGGTATAAATTCACGGTTCATAAAAATTTATGATGGTTCATTGGCAAGCGGTGCTTGGCGGCTTGCATTAGCGTGAGGAGGTCCACAGGTGTTTCACATTTTCACGTGTAGATTGAGGCCATGATTCACGCATAGATCAAGGATCAGATCGTGAAGAAAAAGTTTGATTTTTTTATGTCACCCATCAAAGGTATAAAATTTATGTTCGTTTTAGTATAGATTGGATTGGTTAACTATTAGATTTGAAGATTAGGACATTTTTCCCTGCACCAATCCCTTCAATTGGTATTATAGCTCGGTTCAAGATCTATTTATTAGATGTTTCTTGGCAGAAAAAATACTTAATAGAATATAGTATTTGTAGAACCCTAACTCATTTTTGCAAGATTAATTTTTCTTTCATCTCACATGCATAATCATTTAAATTTATATGTAATTTATCGTTGAATATATAATTAGAAGGACAATTTATGTGTAATTTATTGGGGGTGCACAAACTCTCGGCTAGGATTAAGGGTATAAAATGGCTAACCTTAGAAGCATGTTTTTATGTTTATTTCAATGCAAATTTTAATTTTAATAATCTTGCTAGATATTTAATTAGTGAAACTGTGAGATTATTAGGATTTAAATAAAATTGTATTAACTTAAAGAAATTACTAATTGAGCATGCTTGTCTAATTGAAGTAGGTTACTAAAGATTAGGTTGGCTAATTACCTAATGAAACTTAGTAACTCATGGTAATAAAAACTCACAAATTTAGAAAACCAAATAGGAGTGGGATTCTTAGTCAAAAGCCACGGTCTCCATCATGGATCATAGTAAGGTGTTAGAGTACCTCATCTTCAATCTTGGAAGCTCCCAAAAAGGAGGGTCCCAAGAATTAGATATCACAACGTTCTTTGTAATGATCACCTTGGTAACTAAATTACTAGAAATGACCTGCATGACTGAAATTTAATGTTACTTAAATACTTTAAATACTAGGTATTAACACTATATTAGTATGTTTGTAGGTATTAATATCATATTAGTATCTCTCTCTAAAAAGTGAGAGCTTATCTCTCTAGATTTCCTTGCTTGTTGTTGTCTCCCTCCTCCTTAGGGGGGAGTATTATGATCTGGTACAGAGGGTGAGAGCTTATATGTGCATGGAGGAGGCATGGATTCCATATCTGAAGGAGATGGTCATAATGGTGAAGGATCCTTTAATGTTGACAATAGCTCCATGCTTGGTTTGAGCATGGATTTTGACCAGAGGGATGATCTTATGCTTAGTAAGGAGCTTGAGGCAGACCCTATGACAATTGGTATGGAGGAGCAAGAAAAGAACCCTTTAACAACTGGTATAATAGAGGTAAAGAAGTAGATTTTTAAAATCTTGAGCTACTTCTTCAAGATCAGCCTAACTGTACCATTCACAATGTGTTTGGTTGTAAGGTATTCTTGATCAAGGACGCTTCCATTTATGGAATGACAAATTTTTAGTAGCTAACAGCAGAGATTTGCAACATGGTGGCCAACCCCTCATGGAGAATAGCATTCATGTGGATGAGGATGAGCACGATGAAGAAGAAGATGCTGAAGTTGCAGCTGAGGTAGATAAAAGTGACGATGTCAACATTGAGCCATGTGCTAACTCATTAAAACGTGCGATAAGTGAGGCTCATATCATCTCACAAAATGCTTTGTTCCCCTGGCTAAGGAAAAAAGCAAGGCTACTTGCATTGGTAACCAACCTGAGCCTATTTCCCCTTGTCCAAAGACTAGTCAAGTCTATGACAACCTCCTTCTCTGTGTGAATAGTCCTTGCAACATCAATAAAAATATTAAGAGAAGTAAGAACAGTAATTTTGTAGTCATTTTGAACAGTGCTTCTGCCTTGAAAATGGTGACCTCTGGTGCAAACCAAACTGATATGATTACTATGGAATGTGTTTTTCATGCTTCATAGAGTCATCCTGATGAGCCAAAGGTTTCCCCAAGTTCTATTGGGCTGAGAAAGTCAAGGGGAGAAAGCCAAGTAAAATGAGTATTTCTTATGTGGAGCTTGTGTGCAAAGGCAAAGCTGCCCAGGTTGAGATGCCAGATGACATTGTGCAAAAAGGAAAGCCTGAGTGGAAGGCATGCATTGTGGGTCATTTAATTGACTGGAAGCCTCATTTTCCCTGGTCCACCAAGCTGCCAATAGACTTTGAGGAAATAGAGGCCTACTCCATATCCTGGCTACTAACACGGGTTTCTTCTTCTTCAAGTTTGACGATTCTGAAAATAGAGAGACAATCTTAGATGAGGGTCCTTGGCATTTTGTGGGAAAACCTATGATGTTAAAGGCTTGGCATTAAAACATGTATCTCACCAAGGAAGCTATGCAATTTTTTCTTGTCTGGGTTAGATTCTAGGGAGTTCCTTCAGAGCTTTGGAATGGATAGGGCCTCAGTAGGATTACTAGTGCAGTTGGCACTCCTCTGTTTGTTGATGCAATGACTGACAACTGTACTAGAGTATCATTTGCTAGGATTTATGTGGAGGTGGATGTGTAAGCTGAGATTATTGAATCTGTGCTAGTTATGCTTCCTTGTAGGAAGACTATAAAAATAAGGGTGGACTATCAGAGTCTCCTTAGGAGATGCCCCAAGTGTCTGGTCGTTGGTCATGACTACTCAATTGTTAGGACCCAGGCTAAAGCCCCCACCAAGCTTCATAACAGACAGGTTCCCAAGCAACAATGGGTGCCTAATAGGAAGCAAAAGGGCCAAAGAGTTAGCCATTTAGCTTCTGATTTGGACACTCATGCCCAAATGGATGCTTCCACCAGGGGTGTTTCCCTTTCCCCTTCTCTTAATAATAATGTCCTGGGTCAAAATACTTGCTCAGTTCTGATGGAGGAAGAGGATGATGATCCTAACCATGGCAAGATGATTAAGGAGGAACACAAAACTAATGATAAGGAAGACCCTGGCCATACTACCCCAATTGACAATGAAGATCAAAATTCTGATACCAGTGACGACAGGGATGAGGAGACTAAAAATCTAGTTGATATAGTTGAGGAGGAGAGTGATAAGTTGAAGGTTGATTCCACCTTGGAAGTGAATTCTCCTAGTACCAACAACATTTCCAAGCATGCCAAGAAAAGAGGAAGGAAGACCAGGCTCAAGGGCTCTTCAAAGATTGAATGCACTAGTAATCCTAATAAGGCCCTCTCCATTCCAAAGCTCCAAAGGAACTCCCTAGAATCTAACCCAGACAAGAACAGATTGCATAGTGTCCTTGGTGAGCTACATGTTTTCATGCCAACCCTTTAACATCATAACTTTGCCCACAATATGCCAAGGACCCTCATCCAAGATTAAGTCTCTATTTTCAAAACTGTCAAACTTGAAGAAGAAGAAGAAACATGTGTCAGTAGCCAAGATGTGAAGTAGGCCTCTATTTCCTCATAGTCTGTTGGCAGCTTAGTGGACCAGGGGAAATGAGGCTTTTTATCCTAAGTATCTAGTCCTTGGTCATGGCTACTCAATTGTTAGGACCCAAGCTAAAGCCCTCACCAAGATTCCTAACAAACGGGCTTACAAGCAACCATGGGTGCTTATTAGGAAGTAGAAGGGCCAAGGAGTTAGCCATTTACCTTCTGATTTGGACCCTCATGTCAAAATTGATGCTTCCACCAGAGGTGTTTCCCCTTCCCCTTCTCTGAATAATAATGTCCTGGTTCAAAATACTTTCTCAGTTATGATGGAGGAAGAGGATGATGATCCTAACCATGGCAAGATGATTGAGGAGGACCCTGGCTATACTACTCCAATTGATAATGAGGATCAAAATTATGAGACCAATGATGACAGGGATGAGGAGACTGAAAATCTAGCTGATATAGTTAAGGAAGAGAGTGATAAGTTGGATACTGATTCCACCTTAGAAATGAATTCTCCTAGTACTAACGACATTTCCAAGCATGCCAAAAAAGAGGAAGGAAGGCCAGGCTCAAGGGCTTCAAAGATTGAATGCAAGAGGAGCTTGAGGGTTAAACCTCCCCCGCCCCCAAATCTCCCAATTACCAGCCTTGCTTCTTGGAACATCATAGGGATTAATAACCCTCTGAAGTAGGTTGAGGTAAAGAAATTCTCTAGCAAATTCAATTTATACATTTGTGTTATTCTTGAAACTAGAATTAAGGAGAGAAAGCATGCTAGGATTAGTAGGAACACCTTTGGCTACTGGACTTGCATTGCTAACCACCTTCAGGTTAATAATGGTAGGATCTAGTTGGCTTACAACCCAAATTTGGTTTTAGTCTCTGATGTTTCCATCACTGATCTGGCTATTTCTTGTAAATTTACAGTCATTGTCTCCGATTTCTCCTTCTTTACATATTTTCCGTATGGTGCTAATAACATTGCCTCTAGGAGAAATCTTTGGTGCCACTTCAATGATTTTAGCAACACTGCCCTTGGCTATCCTAGGCAATCCTTGGTGATTTTAATGTTATCAAACATCCTTCTGAGAAAGTTGGTGGCTCAAAAGGTTGGGATGAAGGTATTCATGACTTGGGAGATTGCATAAATAGCCTAGAGCATGAAGACCTCGGCTATAGGGATTATCAATTTACCTAGACTAACAATAGGGATGGTCAAGCTACCATTATGAATAAGATTGATAGAATTATGGTTAATGATGCTTGGATCCAGGATTTTCCCAGCTCCTGTGAATTTTTTCCACCCCCTAGAATCTCAGACCATTTCCCTACTATGATCAAATTCAACCTGGCCAACTTGAAGCCCCCCCTCTTACCTTCAAATATTTTTATTTTTGGTCTAATAGAGAGGACTTTCTGCATTATGTTCATCTTGCCTGGTCAACCAGTCCTCATGGCTCCCATATGTATAAGTTACACAAGAAGCTTAAGGCGACTAAGTATACTCTGAAAGACCTTGATAGAACCTACTGCTCCAACATTTCTGCCAAAGTTTCTGATGTCAGGGTTAAGCTTGAACAAGCTCAAACTGACCTTTTTGCTAAACCCCATGACATGTCTCTCCAGGCTACTAAAAAGGCTCCATTTCCAAAATTTCTTTCTCTTGGACATAATGAGGTGAGCTTCTTCAGATAGAAATCCAGGGCTCAATAGATAAGTGTGGGAGATAATAACACTACCTATTTCCACATGATCCAAAGAAATAGTATAAGGGCCAAAATTGTGCAAATCATAGATGACAATGGTGTTATGGCTACTAATAAGAATAAAATTAAGTAGATTATTGTGCACCACTATTCCAAACTCCTTGGCACCAAACATAGTGATTGCAATTTGGATTGGAGGCTGCTTCAGTGGGCATATCCTAACAAAATTACTCTTGACCAGGCTTGCCAACTTATCAAGCCAGATTTTTAGTATGAAATGCATGAGGCATTTTTTTCTTGTAGTGACTCCAACGTCCCTTGGGCCTGATGGATTATCTTCCTACATCTTTAAGAAAGCTTGGAGTTTCGTTTGGGATGATGTCTACAATGCAACACATGAGTTCTTCAGTGGTGGCTCCCTCCAGCTGATCAATCATACCTCTATATCCCCCATCCCTAAGGTTGATCAACCTCAAACTTTCCATGACTTCAGGCTCATCTCTTGCTCTAACTTAGTCTACAAAGGCATCTAAAAAATCCTTGCCAACAGACTCGAGATGGTTTTTCCTAAGATTATTAGCCTCAACCAGAATACTTTTGTACCTGGCAAAAGAATTCCAGACAATATATTCCTATCTAAGGAGCTTGAAAGAACTATGACATAAGAAACAACATTCCTAGGTGTGCTCTTAAGTTTGATTTAATAAAGCGTATGACTGTGTTTCATGCCTTCATTGAGAAAGCCCTAGAATGCATTGGCTCCCCTCTTAAATTCACCAACTAGATTATGAGCCGTATAACTACCACTTCCTTTTCTGTTAATATTAATGGAGGGTTATGTGGTTACTTTAAAGGTGCCAGAGGACTTAGGTAGGAAGACCTTATCTCTCCCTACCTGTTTTTCATGGTGATGGAAGCCTTGACTGGTTTGCTACAGTTTGCCTCAACCTTACCTGGGTTCCAATTTCACTAGAGATGCAAAGAGGTGGGTATTGTCAATCTGTGTTTTCTAGATGATTTATTGATCTCTTCCAATTGCGATATCCATTCTCTGAAGCTCATCAAGAATAGCCTGGAGCTGTTATACCTTATGTTTTGGGCTGAAACCTAACCCTACTAAGAGCCATTGCTTCTTCTTTAGAGTTTCTGAGTTTGTCCAGCAGCAGTGTATTGAGCTGATGGGGTTCCAAGTAGGTCACTTCCTATGAGGTACCTTGGGAATGCCCCTCATATCTACTAGGCTGTGAAAGAATGAATGCTCTTTTGGTGGATATAATTTCTTTTATAATGAAGGCTTGGGAGTCTAAGCATTTGACCTTTGCAGGAAGGCTTAGACAGCGGAACTAAGGTTGCAGATTGATTTTTAAGTTTGAGCTTTAAATTTTTACATGTCATCATTCTGAAAAATTTCTGTGAACCGAAGGCTTGTCCTTTCTCCCTTTTCTCCATTGTTCCATATGATTGTTTTGTGTGGTTATCTGAAATTCCCCTCCAATTTTATGTCTTGAATTTCCTTTTTCTCCATTATTCCCTGTGAACCAAAGGCTTGTTTGAGAGATATACACAGAACCTGCATTAATTTATCTTGATTTTAAACGCAGGACTTACAAATTGTTCTTGAATATATTATTGGAGTTTTTTAACTTGATTTTAAACCTGGTAGAAAGTTACAGAATCTACATTTAATTACTAAAATTGTTTAAAGCTTCTGTTTTAACTATATGTGTGTTTAAAAAACTATATATGTGTATTGCTTTCGTTGGACTATGTATTGCATCAAAAGGAACACAAATTACCATGAGTAATGAATTGTTGGAGAGTGCTCATTGGTGTGTCGTGTTAAACATGTCTATAATTGAACGATTTATACAGTAAGTTATCTAGTCATTATCTAGTCAACATGTCATGTCGTATATATTAATAACATTGAAGTCCACTTACTTTAAACGTAATCTATTAGGGTACATTTGGAGGAGTTGAAGCAATCCAATAGATCCCTTCAAAAGAATGGCAACCTGTTGTGGAAGAGACATATATAGATGTTTACAACATGGTTGAGAAAGAAGGTTATATGCCAACAATAGTTTAGGCTTTAAGCATGACATTTTAACGTTTACAACTATAATATGCTAACATATCTTAAGCTTATCTAACAGATTCGTATATCTTCGTCTTCAACAAATGAGCAAGAGTTATTGAGATGTCTTGCAAATGGTCCTCGTAAAAATCCAATGTCATTTACTGGCTTTGTCATTAATGGATATCGATTTCGCACAAAGGAAGTTGAAAGGTCTAGACAAAATAGTGGTGTCTATGTTAAAGCTACAACAATGTGTAGATCAAGTGCGAAAGATGTTTCACAAGTAGCTCATGTGGTTGCTTATTATGGGATGATAAATGATATTATTATGTTAGATTATTACAAATTTCAGCTTCCAATCTTCAAGTGTGATTAGGCTAATGTTGGTAATGGTGTTAGAGTTAAAGATAGTTTTACCTTTGTTAACCTACACCAAGGTCAAAATTAGTTTGTGAGGGAGCCTTTTATTCTAGCATCTCAAGCTAATCAAGTCTTTTACTCTAGAGAAAATGATTCCTCGAATTGATATGTTCTACTTAGATCCCCGCCGCGGGGATTTCAAGAGATGGACATCCTTGATGACAATGAAGATACAAGTAACATGCAATTAAAAACTACGACGTGTGGGATTGGCATAGATGATTGTTATGTAACAGATGATGGTGGTGATATTAGTTTTGTAAGAGAGGATTGTGAGGACTTACTTGTAGCATAATCAATTCCACTAAAGATTATGTAATTTTGTGATCTTTGTAAATATTCATCAAGGACATCTATTTTGTAATATGTGTATATATTCATCAAGTTTATCTTCTGTGATCTATGTGTATTCATCTATTTTCATTAATCAGTTGTTAAGATTGTTTGTCTTCTAGTTTATCTACTAGTTGATATTAATGTTTTAATCTTTTGACACAGGTTCAATTATGGCTCCAATCACTAAGAAAAGGTCTAGCCGGAGGTCATCGCATCGGAACGAGCTACAAAAAATAGTAGATCCACATTTAGATTCTCATGCAAAACATACAAGGGGGTGTTCTTAAGTTAATTCCATGTGAGGAATCTCCTAGAGACGAAATTCCACAACGTGATGCCCCTGAAATCCTTTTAGATTCACGCGCAAGACATATAAAGGGATATAGTCTCATAGTTACTTCACCTCAAACACATCAATCTCCTAACCACTCAGGATAACCTATTGGAGATGGCCAACGTGCAAATGACCTCCCACCACAAGTCCAACCAACATTGCCTAAAAAAGTTAAAAGAACGAGATTTCAAACAAAAATGAATAATATTGTCGTGAATCCTGGTAAAAGACAATTTTTTATGACAAATCATTAAGGACAGCCTATTGGAGAAGAGTCTGTGAAACTATCTTCTTTCTTAGGTGTTATTGTCCGAGAGGTTGTTCTTGTTACACTTGTGGATTTGAGGAAGCTTCCTTTAGGGATGAGAGAAATTATGTGGAAATCTATTCAGGTATTAACATTTCATGTTAAGTTTACCTTCAGCTTTATTTATTGTTATAGTAATGACTATATTTCTTACTGTGATACTAAGCAGGATACTAGATGGATGACTTATGCGAAAAGAAAACGATACACCAAATGGGTCACCTTTGGTCATGTTCTAAATCATCGCTTGCGAGAAAAATAAGAGAAGCTGGAGATGATGAAGAAAATTTACTTAGTCATAAGCCTGGTAACATCAAATCAATTCATGACTGGAAAGATTTCATCAAGGAGAAAAGAAGTGCAAGATTTAAGGTAAGTACCATAAGTATTATTTAAAATTTCATCATGACTATGTTTGATATTGAATATTTGTTAATGTGTAGGCTACAAGTGATAAGTTCAAGAGTATAAAAAAACTAAGATCCCCCATACTTGTAGCCGTAAAGGATATGCCCATCTGACTCATGAATTGGTAACATGTTTGTAAATTTTTCTGTTGAAATTGTTAATTTATACTTGTAGTACTTAAACATTTTTTTCTTTTGTTTAGAAAAAGAGTAGTCCTAATCCAAGCTCGATAACGAGAGTTGATTCTTGGATTGAAGCACATAAAAGAAAAAATGGTCAGCCAGTGAGTGTAGAAACTACTGAGGCAATTGTAGGTACATTTTATATTTGAATGGTTGGGTAGGTTTCATAAATTTGATGCTTTAACATTGTGTTTTCATTATTTTAGCATAAACTCAAACAAGTCCAGGCTGACCATCCTGAATTTGTAACATAAAATTTGAATGATGACGGTCTTGGTAAAGTTTTTGGAAAAGAAAGACGCGGACGTATGAGATGCCTTGGCACGTGGGTTACACCTACAGCATTTAGTGTTTTACAACAAACTGATTCTAAGATGAAGAGGTTGGAAGATACGTGTGAGAAGGTGCAGGAAGAATTGAGGGAGATGAAGTCTATGATCAGTAACTTTTTCAAAAATCAGGATCAGGTAATCAAAAGAAGTTTGACATCATTACTTATATAATTCATTGACTAGTGCATTTTTTTATTATTTATCGGTGTCATGTGGGCCATCAAAGTGATTCATAATCAAATTCAGCTATACCTTCTCCCGTGGTAAGGTTTTTCTAACAATAATTGTAACTCGTGGTTATTTATGTTTTTTTATTTTTTATGCTTATACTTGTTTTATTGATTTTTTGATAAACTGTCAACACTCATAGACCAACACACTTGAGTGAATGTAAATTTTTAGATTGGATTGATTCGGGGGAAGTAGTCATTGAAGGACGATGGTCATCAAATGATCCTACAGATCTTGTTCATCACGTTCCCCTCAGACCTAATGTTGTGAGAGTATGGATTGATGTGGGAAAGAAATCTAAAGCTTTATTATGGAGAACAAATTCTTATATGACTCACATTGAAGATGCTTTAGGATCTACGATTGCATGGCCCGCTGACAAAGTTCAATATGGTAAGATTTAATCATTTTTCTGATTTCTATTTGCACTGTTGTGCTGCATTAGGAGTTAAAAGTAATGGATATTATTTATATTTGTTAATCTGGACGTCATTATTTATGGTTAGATTTGTATCTAGAGCTATTTTCATCCTTTAGTACTACAAATTTTACTGTTGAATTTTTTGATATTTTCCTAAGCCATAATTGTACTAGTGTTTAGTTAAGGGAATGCCTGAACTAGAAGTGTAAGCTTATTTGCAGGACTATTTATATTTGAATATGCATGAGGTTTAAGATGCTGAAATTGACTTTATTTGAGGCCGAATTTCATCAAGTTATGCATACTAGAATCGGTTGATAGAAAAACTGTTATTTTCGATGTTGGTAACACATGTTTTAAAGTTTAAGAATATTCTTTGAAGGTGGAGTGGGTATGGGTAGGGGAGGGGGACTGTTAGAGGATGAATTATGTTTGGTTATACATGCTTTTAGGTTTAAGAGACTGACTTTTATCATTTTACCATTATTAATTGAAATTGACTTTGTTTGAGGCAGAATTTTGTCAAGATATGCATACTAGAGTCGGTTAGTAGGAAAACTATTATTTTTTATGTTGGTAACCATGTTTTAAAGTTCAAGAATATTCTTTGAAGGTGGGGTGGGTATGGGTAGGGAGGTTGTTAGATGATGAATTATGTTTGGTTATACATGCTTTGAGGTTTAAGAGACTAAATTTTATCATTTTACCATTATTAATTGAAATTGACTTTTTTTTAGGCTAAATTTTGTCAAGTTATGCATATTAGTGTCGGTTGACAAGAAAACTGTTATTTTTTATGTAGGAAAACTGTTATTTTCGACGTTGTAGAATGTCATATTATGCTTTTGACGTTTAGATGGTTAGATTATTAGACTAGTTTTTTATTATTATTGTTTTTTATTAAGCTTTTGGTATTCAAAACATAAAATGGCTCTGTTTTTTGTTAAGACTTTGGTGTTTGAGCTGGATTTTATGTGCTAGGTGGTATGTTTATATTGTTTTGAGAATAACATAGACACATTGGTAAATGATGTATTTCTTTTACCTTTGTGGGATTTTCCTTAAGATGTATGTAGCAGTAGGAAAAATTGGTGATGTGAAGACATACTACTATAATTATGCAGCAGAATGGAGGGTGTTGTCTGGGATTGAATTGTTCAAGGTTATATGTTTGATGCAAGTTATTTGATTGGTTATCATAGTGAATAACTAGTGTTATTTTCTCAAAGCATAAAATGGTGATGTGAACAATGTGAAATTATTTTAAACTTACTATCTTATTCTTTAAAATGCAGGACCTACAATCTCTTGAAGGTTTTCAACATGGCATCAAATTTTGAAGAGTAGCAGTGAAACTTTGAAGTTATTTTGTAGCGTATGTTAAAACTTTCAGATGTTTTTTGTTTTTTGAATAGTATGTTATATTAGTAGATTAATTACTGATATTTTTAGATGATAATTATGAATGGTACTTATGGATAATATTTTATGAAAATAAAATGATATTTAAATACCTTTTAGTCTAGTAATGTATTAATTTTGAATGGTTAAATGGGTACGTAAACAGATGCATATAAATTGATTGTAAAAAAAAATAGTATTTATAAAATGCCAAGAAAATCTCTTTATAAGAAGCATAATTTATAACCAAAAACTATGTCAATGAGAATAAAAAAAACTTATGGTATTTGATTTAATATGATATAAAAATACATGTGAATATTAATTTCACGAGAATTATAAACACATGTCGAATAAAAGTAACAGGAGTCGAAAAAACTCATTAAACAACGTTCTACAGGAGATGAAAAATCCTGTAAAAGTGAGATACCACATGAGTCTTTACAGGAAGCATTGCGCCTTGTGAAAAACGTGGACTTTTAATATGAGAGGTTGTCACATGATCTATGTGGATTACTTTTGACAGGGATATCCGCCTCTTGTAGAATGTCATTTTTCTTGTAGGGAACACTGCTTCATTAGCGAGCTAGCCTGCAGGGATAAGCTCACAACTAAATATAAGATGAGGAATTGGGGCATGAATATCAATCCTGACTGCATGTTTTTCCCTTCTCACATTGAAAGTAGGGACCACCTGTTGTTTGACTGCTCATTCTCCTTTAGTGTTTGGATAGCCATCACTTAATCTTGTGAGCTCACTTGCCCTTGCTCAAGGTTGGATCAAAACATTGAGTGGCTGGCTAACACTACTAAAACGAAGGATCTTAGAAGCCTCATTCTCAAGATTGCTTTCAATTCCTTTGTTTATAATATTTGGATTGAGAGAAACTCTAAGATTTTGAAGGGAAAGTGAGAGAGAGTTTCTATTTTAAGATTCGTCATTAAATCTGTTAGGGATAGGTTGTGGAGTCACCTTCCAATTCCTATTTCCCCTATTAATAATTTGATTAAGTGGAACCTCCCTCCATATTTGCTTAAGAACCCTCCTTGAGGGTGTTCTAGTTTAAGGTGGTTTGTGCTTTTGTTAGCTTGGCCTTGGGTCTGTCCTTGGCCTTGCCTTGCCTATTTTCCTCCTTATTACTAATATATATTGCTTGTTATCAAAAAATATAGTATTAGTAATTAATTGGATTGGACTATCCTACCTAACTTTTAATATACGTTCTGCCTAAGTATGTGTATGTTTATGAGAGTTGGGATATCGTTATGTACATTACATGTTTGTTTGTTTTTTGAGTTTTTATGATCATGTTATTATATATGCTTAACTTAGAATGTGCATGTAATAATTAAGATTTCTATTATTTTATCAATATTTAAAATCGTCGTCCATGAGCCTATTAGCATCCATTCTAAAAGAAAATAAATCCGATGGAACAAACTATGTTAACTAGAAGCATAAACTTAACATTATCTTATTTGCTAAAGGAATTAATTTTGTCCTTAAGGAGCCTCATCCTCTAGTTCCCAATGAAAAGTTCTCTAAGGAGGAGACAAAAGCATATTCTTTATGGAATGGGAATGATGACTTGGCGCGTTGCTATATGTTGGCCTTTTATGACTTGTGTGTTACTATAGCAACGTCAATACATGTCCACAGTTGTGGACATTATGTTTAATCTCTAGGATAGGTTTGGAAACCAAGGGCTGCCAGCTAAGTTAGAAGCCATGAAGACTCTCATGAACTCTAAGATGAACCATAAACTCTTGTTAGGTATCGTTTGCTGAAAGTGAGTGGTTACCTTAAGAAGATGGAGATATTGGGGGCTGAAATAGATGGAGGGACCCAAATCGACATGATATTACAAAACTACCCTTGTGAAATATTTAAATAACTTGTTGCGATGTTATAAATTTTCACCATCGTGAAATACCAAATAATTGGCGATTGTAAGCAATTAAAAATACAATTACGATATTACTAACAAACACCATCACTATGTTTTTGCTTACCGTCGTTAAAAGTCACATTTGTAGTGGTGTTGGCATCTTTGTCAGACTCATTCAACCAGCTCAAGGTTAATTATATCAAGAATAAGCATGAATGAACTTTGATCAAGTTGATGCAACAACTCTAGATGGCAGAAAATATAATAAAGGTCCCACATAGTCTGAATGTTACGCAAGCTTCTATTTCTCTTGGGGCTAAGTCTAATCCCAAGAAGATGAACAAGAAAAAGGTTTCTAAGGAAGGGCTTTTAAGAACAAGGGAAAAAGAAAAGGTAAAAGTAAGTATTTTTACTACGATAAGACTGATCATTGGAAAGCAAATTGTGAGGCTAATTTCCGAGAAAAGAAAAATAAAGGTACATAGTTTGTTAACATCGAGTCATTTTTAGTTGATAATTCTACTAGATCATTATATATAGATTTTACAACCACTAATCACATACGAAATACACTGCAGGGATTTCAAGTGACTAGGAGGGAGAACTGCAACTTATTTTTTAGGATGGATGTGCAGGTTTCAACTGTCTCTATCAGCATTGTTAATCTTTATTTTGATGATTTTAGGAGCATTACTTTAATAGATTATCTTTATGTACCACATATCATAGAAACTTGGTATTTGTTGCTTGTCTTGGTTTAAAAGGCTATCATTTAAGTTTTTCAAATATTTTCACTATTAAAAAGAATAAGATTATCATTTATTTTGATACATTGGTTAATGGTTTATACTTTTTTACTCTTAAAAGATTAATGTTTTGTGATAATGAAGTAGATAATAATTCTTATAATACACCTAAAAGAAGAAATGTTTATCATGCTAATGAGACCTAACTGTGGCATTTATGTTTGGGTCATATTAATCTAAATAGGATCCAAAGATTAGTAAGAGAATCACCTATTAGCTCTTTGAGCATAGAGCCTTTAGCAGTCTCTGAATTCTGTATAGAAGGTAAGATGATCAAGAGGCATTTTAAACAAATGGACATAGAGCTTTAGATCAATTGGAGTTCATGCATACTGGCTTATGTGGACCGATGAATGTCCACGATAAAGGTGGCTATGAGTATTTTTTTTGAATTTCATGGATGATTACTCTAGATACGGTTACATCTATTTAATGCATCTGAAACCAGAAACCTTTGAGAAACTCAAAGAGTTTAGAACGAATGTCAAGAATGCATTAGATAGAAAGAATAAACGTCTTCAACCAGATCGAGGAAGTGAAATCTCTATGTGGCATTAATGGACCATTTAGTCGGGAATAAGATTTTATCCAGCTCAGTGCATCGGGCACTCCCTAGCAAAATGGTGTAGCTAAGTGAAGAACTTGAACTCTATTAAACATGGTGAGATCTATGATTAGCTATTTTACTCTACTAAACTAATGCATACATTCTTAATCAAGTACCTTCTAAAACAGTACTAGAGACTCAAATAGAGTTACAGAATGGTCATAAACCTAGTTTCCATCTTCTCAATATTTGGGGATGTCCAGCGCACATGCTAATGGAGAATGTTGCTAATTTGGAATCTAGATCAAAGGTATATGTTTTCGTTAAGTATGTAAAAGGAAAACGAAGATTCTTGTTTTATAATACTAAGGAGTAGAAAGTATTTATAAGTACAAATGTTGTCTTCTTAAAAGATGACTATATTACAAACTTCATGTCTAGGAGTGGAAAGATGTTGATGCAGATCATTGGCAGAAAATGATGGAATCTACTCATTGGGGTGCAAGTGAGTTTACAAGTGAAGGTGAGGCATAGACGGGAAGGTGTACACCTTTAAATCTTAACTTATTGTGAAAGGATAACTCAGAAAGAATGAATCGATTATGAGGAGACTTTTGCCAGTGCCAATTCTTAAGTCTATAGTAATGTTGTTTGCATTGCGGCTCATCTCAATTTTATGATTGGAAAAATGGTTATCAAGACTGCATTTCTTAATGATGATCTTGAAGAGAATATCTTTATGTCTCAGCCTGAGGGTTTTATCATTAAAGGTGAGGAGAATATGGTTTGTAAGTGGAATGTGTCTATTTATAAACCTAAGAAAGCATTATAATGATGTTGTTGTCCATTACGACTCATCTCGATTTTTAGATTTGACAAATGGATGTCAAGACTGCATTTCTTAAAGGCGATCTTGAAAAGAATATCTTTATGTCTCAGCCTGAGGGTTCTATCGCTAGAGATGAGGAGAATATGGTTTACAAGTGAAATATGTATATTATGGACTTGAGCAAGCATTGAGGTCATGGAACATCAAATTTGATCAAGCAATCAAGTCTTTTGGTTTTGATCACAGTGCTGATGAATTGTGCGTCTACAGGAGAAAGGAAAGAAGCATAACAATTTTCTTAGCTCTTTACGTAGAGGACATTCTCCTCATCGGGGATTATGTATGATTAATGTTGAAAGTAAATTTGTGGCTATCAAATGAGTTTGATATGAAGGACCTAGGGGAGGCAACATATATTCTTGTGATTAAGCTTATTGGTGACTGAGGATCTAGAAGAATATGATTATCTCAATCCGCATATAGAGATAAAATTTTGAACGCAATGCAAGATTTTAAGAAAGGTAAGCTACCTATCAGACATGGAATTCATCTATCTAAGGATCAGTGTCCTAAGACAGAAGATGAGATAGATAACATGAATACGGTCCACTATGCTTCTGTAATGAGAAGTCTTATGTAAGCAATGTTTTATACCAGACCAGATATTTGTTTCACAGTAGGTATGGTCATTAGATATCACTCAAATCTAGGAAGAGAAGATTGGATAGCTGTGAAGCATGCACTCAAGTATCTTTGGAGAATGAGAAATTATATTCTTATCTATCATAGTGAGAGTCATGTGCCAGTTGGGTAGAGATTTAGATTTTCATTTAGACAGAGACACTAGGAAGTTTTCCTCAGGCTATATATTTACCCTAGGAGGAGGAGCGGTCAGTTAGAGGAGTGCAAAATAGAACTGTAATGCAAGCTGAAGATGCAGTTGCTTCAGAAACTGCAAAGAAAGATGATTGGCTATAAAAGTTCCTAGGAGAATTAGAGATTGACACGATTGACATAATCTTCATTTCAATTTATTGTTATGACAGAGGATCAAATGTACAATCCAAAGAATCTTGAAACCATCAAGGAAGAAAGCACATTAAGTGGAAGTGTTGTCTCATTAAAAGGATGATACATCAAAGAGATATAGTTGTCTTTAAGATAGTTTCAATAGAGAACCTGGTAGACCCATTTAAAAGGTACTAGAATTCTATAGTTTTATCTAGACATTTAATTATGATAATAATGAATAATTTATTCTCATATTATATGTAATACAATCTCAAAATGACCACAAGCATAATAGTACTTAGTTTATGGATCTTATGAAGTTCAGCTCATAGAAATAAGGTATTTAACTAAGAGTTCTTTATGAGATGATTATTTTGCACAGACTAGTGAAACCAGGAATTTTAGTAAAATAGATTGTCTAGTACATTAATGCTAACAAGCAGAGTGACTTACCTTGGTCATTAGGTGGAGTGCATGGTTAATGTGCTAGTGCATTTGGAATGCATTGAAAAAATTAATGAGTTTGATTTTCAGTAAAAAGTACTATCTTTAGAAAATACGGTTAAGCATTATCTAATTATACACATTGTTATATATGGAGGGGAAACACATAATGAAAAATAAGTCAAGGATAATTACATTAAGCATTATAAAATACGATTGAATTCAATTACTAGTATTACTAATTATAATTAATAATTAATAAATATGATCATGATTTTAGTAAGTAGTTTTTATTAATTATTTAGCCATTAGTATTTTGATCCTTATGGTCTCTGAGCTAGCCTCAAGAGCATATGTATTATCGTGACCGGTGCTTAATAAATATGTCAGGGATACTTAATAGTCAGCCAAGTTGATCTAGGTTTTAGTTATGAAAATTATTAATTAAAATTAATTTAATTAGTTTTAATTATGATGTAATTATCAACAAAAGATGATTGTTGGATTTTATTATAAATAGGAGGCATTTGTCTGATTAGGTCTAAGCCTATTTGCATTATTAGTGAGAGAAGAGAAAACACTAACAAGATTAATTATTCTCCCTAACCGAAAATTAGAGAATGAAAGAAAGTTAAAAAAAAATTCTTCCAAGTGCACACACAAGGTTAGTCGTTGACGACTCTAGGAATAACAAGAAAGATCATGAGGTATCGATTCACAGTTCACAGTGACTAACGATAGTTCACAGTGACTAACAAAGAGGCTCTGCCTCTTTGTCAACTCGAGCTCGAGCTCGACTCCTCTCTCGGTCTCTCAGTAAAAGGGTTTGTTCTATCTGAAGGTAATTTAGGGTTTCAAATTTAAAAATTGATTTATGGTAATTTTATTTGTACTTATTAATTTAGAGTATTATTTTTTAGATTGATTCTTATTGGTTCTATCTTATTCTTATTGATCAGATTGTTTGTTTAAATTGTTCAGATTATTTGTTCAAATTGAGTATTCAGATTAAGTAGTATTAAAACTGAATAGAGATTAATGTTTGGAGTAATGGATACGGTATTAAGTAGCATTGAGTATTGATACTTTAAATTTCGTTACCTCTTTGTTTATTGGGATCAATCTCATAACGTCCAATTTTTGTATTTCTTTGGTATACGATTCAACATAATTGTTTCGAGTGACTTTAACCTCAATGCATCACTCCTCTTCAAATGGAGACAATTCACGTGTGAGCTTTCGCTCCATTACAAGAAAACAACATTGTTCTGATACAAAACAATAAAATAATAGATCAATCTATTAGAAATTTTAATTATTTAAAATGAATGCTCTTATCATATTAAGGATAAAAAGAAAATCAAGTACTATTGTTACCTTTGCAAACCACAAATGGATGAGACTGCTTTCATTAGCACTTTCATCCACCAATTGTCTCCTTTTATAATTTTTAAAATACATGATCTAAATGGGAACTTGAAGGTATATAAAAAATAAATAGGCCAATTCGTGAACATGATAAAGCCTAATAATTGTTTGACTTAGGATCTATGAATTTATAATAAATCCTAAAACTGGTTCGGACTATGTTCTCTAGATTTGTTTAATGGACAATTTTTTTTGGATGGAATGTCATAATAAGATATAAACTTACCAAAATTGACCATTAAACTTCCTGAAACGTTTGCCTTCCATAACAATCATGTAGAAATTTTATACATAAAAATGAAAGCAATTCATTAATTAGTAAATATAATGAATTTTATAGGAAACCGAAGGGAAACTTAATAGACTAATTAATTTTATAGGTAGTAGAACATGAAAAGATTCAATGTATGGATGAATTTGTGTCAGCCAATTGGATTCACTTATAGCAAGGATAAGTTTGAAATAGTTTAAATATAGATGGATTAAATTGTCTAAAAAAATTCCAAGCCATGTCACTTTTAATATATGATAGATTAACGTATGAGAGCACTAGATGCTCTTGTCATGGCACAATAATGCATGTAATACTGTGCATTGTACAGTGCACAATACGTACATACATATATAAATAATTTACATATATTAAGTAACTAATATATTGGCAAAAAAAGCAAGTAAAAAATATCCACGCTTAACTGAAAAAATTAATAACTTATTTATAAAACATCAAAGCACACAAATTTTTATCATCTCGTGGTGAAATAATTTATTTATAACTTCCCATTATGTAAATAATTTAAACACACCATGTTACTTGTTTTATCAATTAATTTATTGACGTGACTAATTTATTGCCTTAACTAGTTTATTGACATTACTACTTTATTGGTTTACCTAATTTTCTCATGTAACCGATTAATTGACGTAAAACTAATTGAGGTAACTAATTGATTGAAGTAAAATTTTAAAACCATGTCTTCTATCTTTTAAAAATTAAGTTTTTTATAATCAATATTTCTATAAATTGCTCTCAGGGTTGTGTAAAGAAAGTTAAGAAACCCACTGTTGCGCCAGTTAGCTGGCGCAATAGAAAGTATCAGCATATAGTGGCGCAATAGAAAGTATCAGCATATAGTGGCGCAATAGACGCGAGTTGCACTGTCGCAACTAAAAGAATTTAAAAAAACAATAAAAATGTAATTTCACACCTAAAAGTTCATTCATTCTTGCAATTTTGGAATTTTCCAGTCATTTATTTAACTGACCACTTCAATTCTGACCTTTTCTTTATTATTTTCCTATTTTCTTACGTATTTAAAATATGTTTCTCCTTTCTGTAACTAGTTAAGTTACACCTGAGATATTTGTGATATATACGATTTTTGTCATATCAATATTTATCATTTGTCCAAAAACTAAAACAAAAGTACATTATTTTGTAATAAAAATTACAAAAAAAACATAATCATAATAATTATGATATTCATAAGTCTTATGCACTAATTTTTTAAATAAATCAATTATGTTAGAATAACAAATGCGCGCTCTCTAGGGTACCTTTTTTAGTTTAAATTTTTTATAGTAGATTATTTTTTTTTGGTTTTTATGAGATGGATGAAAACTAAATATGTTTTATACTTTTAATTGATCAAACTTTCTCAATACATTTCTTAATGAATGAAAAACATAAAATATTCTCTTATTGAAAAATAAAATTCAAATCATCCCACTAATTTCCCCAAACAAGCTTCAAGCAATAATGGGCGCATGTTAGGAAGAAAAGAGATCCTGATCCTGTCCAAACTTCCTTAGCCCCGGATCTTCCCGCACAGCTTGAAATCACTCAGAGGGTTGAGTCCACCTTTCTGGAGGAGGAGGAAGAAATTTACAATCGAACTATTGATGATAGAGAGCAACCATAGGCCTTTTCTAATAGAGAGGACCTTGGCCAATGTACTAAGATTGACAACATGTGTATCGTTCCAGCAGCCAATGGAGCTAGAGACAATAAGGCAATTGATATTGCTGACTTGGCAGAAGATGAGAATGACAACCTGAAAATTGTATGAAGCCACTATTGAGCTATCGTCCCCTAGCTCAAGTGGTATCTCCAAGCATGCCAAGAAAAGAAGAAGGAAAGCCAAATTGAAGAACTCTTCTAAGGATGAGTGTAGGAGGAGCACATGTTGTAATGTGAAGCTGGCAATACGTGCTTGAGTCGATGATCAATCCGCCGTTCAATCCTTCTATAGATGGTGATCAGACTTGTTAAGATCTCTTCTATGCTGAGAATCATCTGTGAATCCCCATTTTGATTGACCTTGACCGGTCATTGCTGGAAAAGAGGGCCTGCCAACCCAATCTATGAGTAGGTACTTCTCACCTAGTTCCTCAATGTCGTACTCCTTGGGGTCACCATACTCTTTCAGATATTTTTGTATCCTTTCGGGTACGGTGTTTTCTATATCACGCAATATCTTTAAATCCTCAAAAGCCTCTTTGATCCTAGGCAGCGAGGTTAAGATCTTCGTTTTCACAAGGTCATCCCTACCTATACACTTGGTAGCAAGAAGGAGAGGCTAGAAAAGGCGAGGCAAGGGGCTCTCCATTTCTAGGAAGATTAGCCCTTTGATGTTCCATGAAGCTAAGTTAGTCATTGAGGAATGATTGGGGGGGGCTAAACAACCCTTTTGAAACAAGCTGAGGTAAACAAATTTTGTAGCAAATTCATCTTATTTATGTGTGCCATTCTTGAAACTAAAATCAATTAGATAAAGCATGTCAGTGTCAGCAGAAGCACTTTTAGCTCTGGACATGTATTGTTAACTACCCCCAAACCAATAATGGTAGGATCTTGTTGACCTGGAATCCCAATCTGGTCTCTATATCTGATACTTCTGATCAAGCCATTTCCTGTAAGGTCATTGTCATTGGCTTCCCCTGTCTTTTTTATGCCTCTTTTATTTATGGAGCTAATGATCCTGGCTCCAAGAAGAACATGTGGACTCACCTTAATTCCTTTAGTTGTAATGTTCTTAGCTTCCCTTGGGCTATCCTTGGAGACTTTAATATTATTAGGCATATTTCTAAGCAGGTGGAGGACTCCAAACCCTAGGATAAGGATATGCTTGACTTTTGTTCCTACATTAATAATCTGGAACTTGAAGATCTTTGCTATGGGGGATACAAATTCACATGGCTAACAAAAAGGATGGGCAAGCTTCTATTATGAATAAAATTGGTAGGATCTTGGTGAATGATAATTGGATCCAAGCCTTTCCCAGCTCTTGTCGCATCTTCCCTACCACTGAAATCTCTAACCACTGCCCTGTTGTGGTTAACTTCAACTTTGCCAATCAGAAGCCTCATCCTACCTTCAAATTCTTTGACTTCTGAGCTGACAGAGATGAATTTTTGCATTGTGTTCAACTTGCTTGGTCCATTAATGTGCAAGGGTCCCATATGTATAAGCTGCATGAGAAGCTTAAGGCCACAAAATATTATCTAAAAAAACCTCAATAAAACCCAGTGCTCCAACATTCCCTCTAGAGTTATTGAGCCAGGATCAAGCTAGAGTAGGCCTAAGCCAATCTTTTTGGTTTCCAGCAGTTTATATCTATCAGACAAGTTGAGGATAGCTTTTTCAGGCAGAAGTCCAGAGCCCAATGGATTAGCCTGAGAGATAATAATACTGCTTACTTTCATAAACTAATAAAAAGAAATAACATTAGGGCCAGAATTATGCAAAGTCCTGATGGCATTGGTTGTCCTACTTCTGATAAGGAAAAAATTAAATAAGTCCTAATGCATCACTTCTTCAACCTTCTTGGGACCTGCAACAGTGATTTTAGCGGAGACTAGAGGATTCTTTTGTGTGTGTGTGTTTATCCTAATATGATCCAGTCTAACCAGGCAAACCAGCTTATAATGCATGTTACTCAAGATGAGATTCATGAAGTCATCTTCTCATGTCATGATTCCAAGGCTCTTGGACCATATGGGTTCTCCTCATGTTTCTTTAAGAAAGCATGAAATGTGGTTATGTAGGATATTGGTAATGCTATTCTTGAATTCTTTCATGGTGGATCCACTCAGCTGATCAACCATACATCCATCTCTAATATCCCTAAAGTTGCCCATCCCCTTCCAGTCCATGATTTTAGACTCATCTTTTGTTGTAACCTAGTCTATAAAGGAATAAAAAAAATCTTTCCAACAGATTGAAAAGGGTGTTGCCTAAGATCATTAGTTCCAACCAAAGTGCCTTGTGCCTGGCAGAAAGATCTCAGATAATATTTTCCTATCTCAGTAGCTGGTCAGGATTTACCATAAGGGGATAATGTGGCTATGCGTTCCCTCAAGGTGGATTTTATAAAAGCCTTTGCAAGTGTGTCCTAGCAGTTTATCGAGCATGCCCTAGACTGTATTGGCTCTCCTCCTCTATTCACCAAGTGGATACTGGGTTGTATCATCACAACTTATTTCTCTGTCAACATTAATGGTGAGCTTTGTGGTTACTTTAAGGGTGCCAGAGGCCTGAGATAGGGAGACCCCATCAACCCTTATCTTTTTATGATTGTTATGGAAGCTCTTACTTGGTTGTTGCAACATGCCTCCTCTCTGATTGGGTTTCAATACCATTGGAGGTGTAAAGAGCTTAAAATTGTTAGCCTTTACTTTATAGATGACCTCCTGATTTTCTCCAAATGTGACCTCTATTCCCTGAATCTTATCAAGGATAGCCTGGAGTTATTCCACATGTTATATGGATTAAGGCCTAACCATGCTAAGAGCCACTACTTCTTCTTAGAGGTTTCTGAGTTCGCCCAGCAGCAGTGCCTAGACCTGCTTGGGTTCCAAAAAGGTTCTCTCCCTGTAAGGTACCTTGGCATGCCTCTCATCTCTTCTAGACTAGGGAAAATGAATGTATTGCCTTGGTGGATATTATCTATTTTAGAATTAAGACTTGGGAGGCTAAGCATCTGTCTTTTACAAGTAGACTGCAGATCATCCTGTTTATGTTATTGGCCATCCAGAACTACTGGATCGGGTTGTTCATCCTCCCAAAGAGGATCCTCTATGACATTCAAGTTGTTATAAGGAAGTATCTCTAGTAAGGTAATGCTATGAGGCATACTTGCTCCAAAGTGGCTTGGGATTCTGTTTGCCAGCCCAAGGATAGGGGGCTTGGGTATTAGGGATCTGGTGGCTTGGAATAGGGTTGCAACTGCCAAGCACCTTTGGCACCTTCTCATTAACCTTGCTGAATCCTTATGAGGTCAATTGTATCATGCTCACCTTATTAAGAATGACACCATCTTCATCATTCTTATCCTTAAGGACTGTTCTTGAGTCTGGAGGAAGCTTCTCAAAGTTAGGGATTGGTTTACTGATCTCTGTTTTGCCAGAATTGGTGATGGGATGAGCATCTCCCTCTAGGGGGATCCTTGGCACCATTTGGGAGCGTTGTACCACAGGTTTGGCAGATCATTCATCTTGGACACTGGCTGGGATATCCACACTAAGGTCAGCTGCATCATTGAGAAGAATAATTGGTCATATCTTGCTACCAATTCTGCTTCACTAATGGCTATTAAGGAAGCCTTTATCAACATGCCTCCTCCCTTGGCCCCTAGACCTTATAGATTGATATGGGATCTAGCCCCTGATGGTATCCTCCGCACTGCTTCTGCTTACTACTCCCTTAAGAAGCCTAGATTGATGGTTCCTTGGGGTGACATTATGTGGTTTTCTTGTAACATCCCTAAGCACAGGTTCATCTCCTAACTTGCCTACATAGACATACTCACTACCAAGGACAATATGGATAATTGGGGTCTGAATGTTAACCCTGACTCTATGTTCTGCCTTTTTAACTCTGAAAGCAAGAATCATTTATTTTTTTAATGCTCTCTCTCCTCTAATGTGTAGAATTTCATTATTCAATCTTGTGATCTCACCTATCGTCACTCTATGTGGGATCAAAACATTGAATGTCTGGATCAAATCTTTAGGAAGATAGACCTTAGAAGCCTTATTCTAAAAATTTCCTTCAATTCCTTTGTTTATAATATATGGATGGAGAGAGATGCTAGAATCCTTGAGGGTAAGATTAGAGAGATGGTTTATATTTTAAGATCCATTATTAACTCTATTAGAGATAGGCTTTGCTCTCATCCCCCCATCCATAAATTCTCTATCAATAGGAGGTTATTAGTCAAGTGGACCCTCCCCCCTCACTTGCTAGAAAACCCCCTTGAAGGGTTCTATTTTTTTATTTATGTTGGGTTTGCCTTGGGCGTGTCCTTGGCTTGCCTTGTGTCCCTTCTCTTAATATACTACCTTTTATAAAAAACAAACTAGCAATAAAAAAAGTAAAAGGCTTCATTAAGATACATACTATTATGAGAAATAAGAAAACAAAATAATGAATAGTCTTGCACCATTAATCTATATCCATAATCTATAATCTATAATATTAATCTATACTAAACACAAAAGTGTGAAACTTGGAGAAATATTTTTTAACAATACTATCGTCAAACATGTTTAGAATTTTCTATATTATTCTTAAACTCAAAATTAAATATACAAAGTCATATAAGAGTTTTCAACCATTTTGTTTAACTACTCATGTGCTACGTGCATTGCACTAGATATAATATAGTTTAATACGTATAATATTTTTGTGCAATGGTTTAATAATATTTATAGTAGATGAAAGTATTAAATTGATGATAAGTCATCAAAATTTGTCTGACTGATTTTTTCATTTAAAAATACGTGCAGATGAGTGTAAAAATAAAATATTTCTTTTGTAAGAAATATAAAAAGATTGAAAGATAAAAAATCAAAGTTAACAAATTAAGAAACACAATAACTTTAAAAATTATTTTAATTACTTAATAATTAATAATTAATATATTAAAAAATAATGAAAATATTTTTATTTTATTTTATTTGCCGAATGTATCAAATAATGAATGGTAGTGTTACGATAGTAAATAGCTTAGATAAAATCATCCATAAAATATTTTTATTCTCATGTGACTTTTAATGTAATTTTATTCAAGATATGTCTTATAGATAGGTGCAATTTTTCATCTATAATATATGATCTATAATTGTTGATTAATTTTAATCTACTCATTTTTAAACTTACTATTAGTGACACTTCAATCTTTTTCAAAGTTAGTATAACTATTCAAACCAAAATCTTAAGTATTCAATTAGGTTTTCAAAATTAATTTTTTTGGTCTAAATGTGTAATAAAAATAATGTAAATTTTTTTAAGATAACTTATTTAGAACAATTAATTAATAGTATTATGAATATTTATGAGAAATAAATACTATCTTGATGATCATTAAAAAAATTTAGGATTCATGTTTGGACAAAATGATCTAAGAATCATTGTCTTATCACTTTTAATATACTATAGATTATAGATTATTACCTTTAAAGATGTTTTCGCATTATTCATTTACTACATAAAATATCAAATGATAAATTATAAGTAAATGATAATTCTCAAATTATTAAAGTATTTCTATAGCTAATTAATTAATTATTTTAGATAACATGGATTATAAGACTATCTTAAAACTATCTTAAAACTTAATGAAAAATTTAATACTATTTTCTATACATAACTTACTTTACTCTATTTAAGTCGAGCTATTTATTCATGGCCGTATATGTCGTTCTATCCTCCACGTAAAAAAATCTTAATAAGTTAAAAAAGACGCTTAAAGATGTGAAACTTTTATTCTCATTTTTAACCTTCAATCCTCCTTAAAATATAGTACAGTTTAGAGTATTCACATATTTCTCATTCAATATAATTCATGTAATGGAGTATTATTTTTATTCAATAATAATTTACTTAGAAATAGTTTGCAAAATTAAATATGTTTTTAATATAATACAAATAGAATATAAATATCCATAAAGATGAATTTTGAGGTTATAAAATTAAGTATTATATAATACTTTTATGTTATTGGAACATGAAAGTTCATATAAATGAATTGATATAAATATTTTGAAAAAGATGGATATCTTTTAATATGATAGAATCTAATAAATTGATGAATAATCATTTTGTATATTATTCAAATAGTAATTCTATATATTAGAATTTCAACAATATTATTACAAGCTAATGTGCATATTATTATTATTATTTTACTTTAAATTTAGATTTACAATCGCTTTAAAAAATAATGTTTAATTACATTATTATTAATTTTAAATTTTATGCATATTTTAACTTGCTTAACATGTTCGAAAAACGTAGTTGTCGACTAGTATTTTTTAAAATGACTTAAGAGGAAAAACTTTTGAATTCTTATGTTACCCACAATGATTGCTTATTGGATTTGTTTTATCATTTTATATATAATATAATATGTATTGTTTTAAATATCCATTCACCACTTAAATGGTCATAAATTGTTTTCATTATAATGCTCTATTAATGAATTTTTAATATTTTAATCAACTTTGAAAATGAATAAAATTAAATTATTCATATATTCTTTCACGTGATGTAAGTCTCAATGTAATTGGCAATTTCAATACAAACTTAATTTTCATAATTTGAATATGAACTAAAGATTAATAAAGGATATGATAATCTTGATAAGTTTGCGAGTCTCTTTTGTGAACCATGTTTTTCTTTGGATGATGTATACAGATTTCAAACTATTCAAGGATAGATACAACTCTACTGAATCTCTAATTAAATAGTTTCGTAACATAGAATTGAATTATAGATCCTAAAAGTCACAGAGAAAGATGATAAACATAATTATGTTGATGTGGGTCAAATTAAACATCAGGTGAGATCTCATCGGCCAGATAATTTTCCGTTGCATGCAGAGGTTTTCATATTACAATTATGTAATCGCAGATGACTGAGTTTGAGGACCTCCAACTACCTTAAAACTATCATTTTGCTCTGCATTGCATCGATGTGATTATTGTCGATTTTTAAATTTGTTGTTAATTTAATTTATATGGATGATGTAACAGCCTGAAAATTTATTCAAATATTTAAGATAATTTATGCGAATCAAACACACAGTATCTCGGTCAATTTTTTTTATTTAAACAAACTAGAAATAATTAATTAAAACAAAGTCTAATATATCACGAGAATGTGAAAACATCACATAAAAATGAAATTCCAACCATAAATGTCTAAAGAAAAAATAAATAAACCTTAACAAAAAAAATATGAAACTCTTATTGTTTTCTCAAAAATAAAGACTTTGACACAGTCTCGTGCCAGAGACTCTAAACTTCATTCATAATGAATGCATCTTCATCATCTGAAAGTTTTAAATAAAACGACGTAAATATAAAAACTATACTCAATAAGTAAAACCATACATACACGGCATCACATAAAAATATTCAAATACTTTGCATGTCAGGATAACTTACAGAGTTTTGCATATATGCATACTTTCCATACATTTATATTATTTAACTTATTTTATAAAGTTCGTTGGTCAACTTCCATTAGAACTCTTCAATCTCCTTAATGTATAACTTTATCCAATCTTTCACTGAGAATATTGCTTGTCCTGGTAGAAAATGAGCAAACTTAGTCAAATGATCGACTATAACCCAAATGGCATAAAAACCTCTCGTAGCCTTTGGTAAACCCACTACAAAAATCCATCAACATATGCACCCATTTCTACTCTGGAATCTCTAAAGATTGTAAGAGACCGGAAGGGTGTTGGCGTTCAACCATCACTTATTGACAAATCAAACATCTCTCCACAAACTTCGCCACATCTCCCTTCATACTGATTTACCAAAAATGCTTGCATAGGTCTTGATACATTTTTATACTAACTGGGTGAACCAAGTAGGGAGCAGAGTGGGATTCTTAGAGAACCTCTCTTTATAGCTCCTCATTCAGAGGTACAACAACTCTATTATTGAATTCGAGTACTCCATCTCGTGACAATGAGAAGCCTTTTTCTTTTAGCGCTCCCAATCTCTGATGTAATCTTTACTAAGGAAGGGTCCCAAATCTGTGCATCACGTATTCTATCCCGAAATGTAGGTCATACCGTCAGTTGAGCAAGCATAGCCGAAGTCTCCTGGACCAAGATTTCTAACTCCAAACTTTCCGAGTCATCTTGAATAAATTTATGAGTGGAAATATGAGCTACTAGAGAACCCAATTTCTTACTTAATGCATCTGCTATCACGCTTGCTTTCCTAGGGTGATAGTTAATCATGCAATCATAATCCTTTACCAACTCCAACCATCTACGTTATCTCATATTAAGTTCCTTCTGTGTGAAAATATACTTAAAGTCTTATGATCCGTGTAGATCTCAACCCTCATTTCGTAAAGATAATGGCTCCAAATTTTTAGGGTAATAAATACCGCTGCAACTTCCAAGTCATAGGTTGGGTAGTTCTGTTCATAAATTTTTAGTTGATGGGATGCATAAGCTATAACATTTCCATGTTGTATCAAAACACGACCTATGCCCCACTCGTGAGGCGTCGCTATAGATGATAAATCCATCACTACCAAAGGACACGGTAAGGACTGAGGCCGAAACCAATCTTTACTTAAGTTCCTGAAAACTCTTTTCACACTCCTCTGACCACAAATACCACGCATTCTTCCTCGTCAATTTGGTCAACGTGCAGAAATCTTAGATAATCCTTCCACAAATCTTCGATAATAACCTGCATAACCCAAGAAACTCCTAATCTCCTTAACACTTGTTGGACGATTCCAGCTCATCACCGCTTTTATCTTTGTCGAATCAACATATATACCCTCTCTTCAAACTACATGTCCCAAAAAGGCAATCTTAGATAGCCAAAACTTGCACATACTGAACTTGGCATACAACATATGATCCTTTAAAATCGGAAGTGCAATACTGAAATGTTCATCATGCTCTCCCTCAGATTTAAAGTAGATAAGAATGTCATCTATGAAAACAATGACAAACTGATCCAAGAAATCATGAAAAACCTTATTCATCAAGTCCATGAATGCGACAGGGGCATTAGTCAATCCAAAAGGCATGACCAAGAACTCGTAATGTTCATAACGAGTACGAAAAGAAATCTTTGGTATATCCTCCTTCCTGATTCTCAGCTAGTGATACCCAGACCATAAGTCAATCATCGAGAAAATGCAGGCTCCCTGAAGTTGATCAAACATATCTTCTATTAAGGGTAGATGGTACTTATTCTTAATGGTAACTTTGTTCAACTACCTATAGTCGATACAAAGCCTCATTGATCCATCTTTCTTCTTTACAAAGAGAACAGGTGTGCCCCACGATGTGACATTGGGGTGAATGAAGCCTTTGTCCAATAATTCTTATAGTTATTCCTTGAATTGCTTCATCTCCGTCGGAGCCATGCGGTATGTGGCCTTCAATATTGGAGCCATCCTGGAAGTAACTTGATGTTGAAATCCACCTTGCTAACAGGTGGACACCTGGCAACGACTCAGGAAAAACTTTTGGAAAATCACTAACCACCTAGGTATCACTCAACTCTAACTCCGGCTTTCGTGTGTCCAACACGCTAGCCAAATAGCCCTAACAACTATTGTTAATCAAACGTCTAACTTGTAGGGATGAAATGATTCGACGTAGGGCGTGCCAACGTGATCCTCTAGACTTGAAACTTGACTCACCCGCAGGGTTAAACATTACCTCCCGTTCATGACAGAGAATATTGGCGTAGTTAGAAGCTAGTCAATCCATGCCAAAAATAACATCAAAGTCATACATACTCAAAAGAATAAGAGTGGCCTCCAACACTCTATCAACAATCACTACAGGACAAGAGTTAATGGCCTTGTCGGCATAGAGAATACCCCCTGAAGGGGTGGACACAAAAAGCTCAAACTCAAGAGGTACAAATTCTACATTCAATCTCCTAGAGAACTTAGCAGATTTAAAGGAATGCATAGAACCAGAATCAAACAATACGAATGCAGCAACTCCATGAATGAGAAGTGTACCAGACACTACATTAGAAGCATATTTTAAATTAGCCTTAGACATGACGTAGACCTTTCCTTGTGTCTTGGGTCCATTCCCGTTCCTTTGACCGATAGGATAGGCTTGTCTCTTCACTTAGGGCAATCCTTAAAAAAATGCTCAATTTCACCATAACAAAAGCATGCTCTTATAGCCTTATCCAGAACCACTTATTCTAAGGCAAAGAATAAAAACAAAATCTCTATTTCATATTATCCATAGAAATCATAAAAATTTGTGAAAATCTTCATGCGGTTCTTCTTTCTAGACTCGGGACTCTAGGAATAAAAGGTGTATTGGTACCACAACCATGTGAAAAGTCTCTAACTATAGAAACCCATGCTTGTGGTCGTTGAGGAGCTATAGACAAGGGTTGGGTAACATCCACATCGTTAGACCTAATTGATTTCAATCTATCGTCGATACGCCTAGCTAGAAAATGGTAGGATTTCATCTCATGAGGGACAACTCTCATTATTGGGTGAGTTCATCTCGTCACTCCAAGTGTTGAAACACGGTTATGCGCTCCCCTCCTTACGATTGTCCAATTCCATACTCTAATTGGACCTCTACGATTCAGGTCCAGTAACATTCTTCTGGTAAATGTCATAGGAAGTGAAAGGAAACTAGACCCCGCGTCAGAGAATACTCCATCACTAATGGTCGATCCATAGTCACTTGAAACATTCATTGCTAAGACAATCACATAATTCATTCAGAGTCATAATACAAAAACTTAACACTATTATCTGGACACATACGTGTCACAACTCTAGATTCTTGCACAAACTCTTAAAATTTGTAAAAAAAAAATTCACAAACTCATTTCGTCGAAAGGCTAAAGTTTTCAAAAAACTTTGAGTAAATACTTTTATCTATAGAATCGTATTTGCTCTGATACCAACTGTAACAACCCAAAATTTTTAGATAATTTATGCAAATCAAACTCGCGAAAGCTCGATCAATTTTCTTTTATTTAAACAAACTAAAATAAATTTTATTTAAGAATAATTCTAATTTATCTCGAGAATCCAAAAACGTCACATAAAAATGAAATTCCAACCATAAATGTTTGAAGATAAATTAAATAAACCTTAACAAAAAAAATATGAAACTCTTATTGTTTTCTCCAAAATAAAGACATTGACTCAGTCTCGTGCCAGAGACTCTAAACTTCATCCGTAACGAATGCATCTTCATCATCTGAAAATTTTAAATAAAACAAAGTGGGTATAAAAAATATACTTAGTAAGAAAAATCATACATACACGACATCTCACAAAAACATTCACATGTTTTGCGTGTGAGGATATAAACTTACGAGTTTTACGTACATAATTTCCGTACATTCATATTATTTAACTTATCTTATAAAGTTCGTTGTCCAACTTCCGGTAGAACTCGTCATCACACCCAGAGCATAAACATACATACCTTTTTCTCAAAGGACGAGGTCATACATACCCTCTTCTGAAGGACGAGGGTGACACAAAAAGTGATTTGGTTGGCACGTGGTTCTAACAGTACTTTATTTTATACTCTGCGATCATACAAAAGCCTTCTCTTATACGTGTTTCTTTTGTCAAAAAATTCAGAATCACATAAAAATATCATCATCCGTAGAACATTATATCAGTATAATGAACACATCATAGAAACACTAAACAAAATAATGAAGAGAAAATCATAGTGAAATCCTTTTTTTTACAAAAGCTGCAAAGCAAACAAACCGTCACATATGTAAGATTTCACTTACATGATCACCCGCTAAACAAAAATGAAAGTTAGACTTCTGAAATAATAGAACTACATACATTTAGTACACAAAACAAGATGACAAAACTCAAGCTTGGTTTTCTTAAAAAATTCTAAAATTCATACAGGATGACCCTGTGTATACTAGCATTTCTCAAATAAAATTTCGTAAAAATCCGATGACGTTTGTGCATGAAAACATGAAAATCAATCGTTATGAAAAACTGTTTTTCTCTAGTAAACAGTGAAGTTTAATATACATTCCAATAGGTAAATCTCATAAAAAATTTCTGAAACTTTACAGAGTTACTAGGGATACATCTAAATAATTTTGTAAAATTTTTAGATCAAACGGAGTTGATCTCAGTACTGAAATAAAACTTAAACTTGGATCTTGAAAACTGTTTTTTCTTTGAACAATCAAAAACTTTAAAAAATTATTAAAATTACAGAGATCAAATTTTGATCTACTTTTTTTACAGTATGTGCATCAACGTGTCAATAACCTACTATAAAATTACAGTGTCCAAAAAAATCTAAAAATTCCAGTTTTTATGAAAAGAATCGTATTTTTATGGAAAATGTTTCTCCCCTAGTAAAGAAAACGATTTAAGAGACTTATATGAAGATAAAAGGGTATTGAAACTCAGTATTTATAGATCTAAAAAAATAAAATGTGAGTCTAAACGAATTCATTATGCTGAAAGCAAAACAAATGTAGTAAGAGTTTATACCGAAAATACGATACTTTATCAAAACTCGATCTATTGAAGCTTCTCCTTTCAAAAAATTAGGGTTCTAAAAAATGTGAAGGAGAGAGAAATTTCCGTGCACTTGAGAGAGAGAGAGTGACAATTATGAAAAAAAAACTAGGATAAAAAATAATCTTAATAATCCTTAAATATCAAACAACAAATCAGATTTTGATAAAATAAAATGATAACAATAATATCTTATAAAATCATATTTAAAAAAATCAAATTTGAATGAAATAAAATTAAATAACTTAAAAAATATTTATTAAAAACAAAGGATAAATTTTCGGTCAACATATTTTTAAATCTGAAAATTCAAACTTCAAAAATAAAAGGAAAAAATTGAAAGTCAAAGAGTAAAAAAAAAAAGAGTTCTAAACTAAGTCAAACATTTACATAATTTTCGCCCAAGGATTGATCATGGCCGGCCACATAAGAGAGAAGAAGAAAAATCATAAAATCCCAAACATGCTACAACTCTTATATCACAAAATTACACTTAATCACAAGCACCTAACAGAAAAATGCAATGCATGCATCAAATTAAAGTAAAATAAGTGTGGGATGGAAAATGACCAAAATGCCACTAACCTTAGATAAGCTGAAAAAAATTCGGTCAACATATTTTCGGTCAACATATTTTTAAATCTGAAAATTCAAACTTCAAAAATAAAAGGAAAAAATTGAAAGTCAAAGAGTCCAAAAAAAAAAGAGAGTTCTAAACTAAGTCAAACATTTACATAATTTTCCCCAAGGATTGATCATGGCCGGCCACATAAGAGAGAAGAAGAAAAATCATAAAATCCTCAAATAAAAAATTATAATCATAAAAATCATCCAACATAAAGATAACTTCCAAACATGCTACAACTCTTATATCACAAAATTACACTTAATCACATGCACCTAACAGAAAAATGTAATGCATGCATCAAACTAAAGTAAAATAAGTGTGGGATACAAAATGACCAAAATGCCACTAACCTTAGATAAGCTGAAAAAATTGGGGTGTTATAGATGCTATATATTGTATATGTATACTAAATTAGGATCCTCGAGAACATTTTGATTCTTAAACGTTAGTGCAATTAAAACCTTAGATGATATTCAACCTAAAAGGGATCAAATTAAATATAGCTAGCTTGAGCATTTTAGAGGCATGTGGTTCTCTTAAGGAGAATACTGATGAAACTCGATGGATCGATAATCGAATTCTTAACTCACAATGTTAGGAGACACTGTTCTTAACTCACGGTGTTAAGGGACGCAAGGGTTTTCCTTAGAAAATACTTCACTTATTAATCATTCAACGAACCAAAGCATTGCATCATATAGCAGGCTAAACAAAAGATCCACAATACCTAAAAATCATCTGATTACATCAATCATCAATTAGCCGAAACTAATTAACTTCCCCAAACAACTCAACTAATAATTTAACTACTAATTAACCACTTAGTCATTTAATCATACGTTACTATCTTGACTCGATTACCGCACCGAAACATATCAATACCGTCTGATCCATCAATACTCCCCGCCGGAAATGAACCTTGTCCTCAAGATTCAAATCTGGAAAACATTGACTTAGAACTGGAATAGGCCCAAGTCGTGTCTTCTAGGAAAATCTTGCCACCTCCGTCCCAAATAAATCTCCCTTTCTTTAACAACTGAGTAAGTGGTCCTTCAAAATCACTTGTCTCATTAAGAAGATCGCAAAAAACTTATTTAGTATCTTGAGATAATTTCTTACAGTCTCGACTAATTTTCATAGGTTTGTAGTCATTCAATGGGTTATTTAGACGAAGAATCTTTTGGAAGGGCAATTCATTTAGCCGCAGCCACTTTACCTTGAAACTGCGACCCTAAGGATTACTTTTACTAGTTCCTTTACTCCACACATCATCACGGCCTCCATCCAATAGATGACATCATTTGGGCATACCCTTGGAAGAAGCCACTCATATTGACATAAATATTATAATTACTTTACTAGAATTAAGGAAGGCTTCCACCAAAATGGGTTTGTTGATGACTTGAGTAGCCCAAATTCTTTTCTCAATTGACAGTTGTCTATTTTGATAGCTCAAACTCTTGATAATGGAATATCTTGTGTTACATAATCTACCCCTTGTTTTGGTTGCTAAATTGGCAATGTGATCATCACAATGGTGTGTTTCTTCTTCATCTTTACAAGGATCACTAGTACTTTCCTCCTGAGCTTTAGAATTTGCAGTCTGTGGATATTCTGAATTACCCATGTCTTGTTTCCATTCAGACAATGATGAATCAACAACAATTGCATTTCCCTTTGCAGTTCCCCGAAGACGTCTTCCTATCAACTTACTCCGTCAGCCACTCTTCTTGGTCAGTCTTTTCTTCCTCACCCATGACATCGATCAACATCGCTTAAGCCGCTTGACATTGATGGCCAGGAATAATTTTTTCGTCACAATTAAGGTAAAGGTTTTGAGGCCCACTCTGCTTCATTTCTTGGATTGAAAAATATTGTCGTGCTCGATCTAACCATAACATCGGACCCGCGTCGAAATTTTTTGGAAAATCCATTTTGAGCCGCAACATTCGCTTCTTGGACTTCTTAGAATGACCATTGCTCGACGTGTTGCTACTTTCGTCTAAAGACATCTCACTCGTTGGATTCTTGACATTTCTTGCTGAAGAAATCGATCAGGCATCCGAAGAAAAACTCTTCAATTTTTATGTGTCATGTGATTTCTTTCCTTTCTTTTTGAAAGGGTTATCCCGGACTGGGCTAACAAATTGCCCAATTGATTATTGGTTTGATGTCGATAACTTAATGAGCGTACAAAGACTCTCGCGAATCTCGTCTGTCGCCCCTTCAATCTGGTCGAGGCGCTCGCTGTTCGTCGTGTCGCAGCGTTGACTCTGAAACAATTGATGAAATTTGATGTATCGATGATCGAATTCCTAACTCACGATGTTAGAAGACTCTGTTATTAATTTTCCTTAAAAAATATTTCATTCATTAACCATTAAATGAATCAAAGCACTGCATTATATAACAGGCTAAACAAAAGATCCACAATACATCAAAACCGTCCGATTACATCAATCGATCATCAATTAGCCAAAACTGTTTAACTTTCACTAACAATCCAACTAATGATTTAACTACTAATTAACCACATTGTCATTTAATTGTACGTTATTATCTTGACTCGATTACCGCGCCCAAGCATATCAATACCGTTCGATCCATCAAATACTCTTATGATCATATAGTTAGTTATACATGAGGTTACTCTAATGATAATCAATATTTACTGCAAATCCTTCTCTAAGAACGATGTATTTATGTGTGGAAAGATATACCTGCAAAAGTGTCCTTGTTTAGATTGTTAATGGATTGGTATCCGCAAGCATCAAATAAGGATTTCTTTGTTGAAGTATGCAAATGCATACTTGAGGACTCCGTTGAAGTATATATAAGAAGATTCATATAAACAACTTTGTATTGGATGCAAAGTTGTTTATGAAGACAAATTCCATCTCTTTTTTGAATTTTTAAAATGAGTTGGTTCCGACATTACAGTTACTCGAGATATGTATATATCTCTTAATAGACATTTCTTAAAAATAGGTTTAACCTTAATTCCTCTCATTCTTCACGATTTTTTTTAATTTTTGTATCGTGGTTTTTTATTAATCTATCATGAGCTTTTTTTATGAGTTGTCATATTTATATGTGAATTATGTTTGTCATGACTTCTACATTGCAAACATCAAAATAATAATTAAATATATAATAATATAATCACATGCATTGCACGTAATATAGAGTGGATAAAATTGACAAACAATAATTTTCATTTTCACTCCACTATTAATATATTAAAAGTTAAAAATTATATAATCACATGCATTGCAGGCATGTGCCTTGCGCTTAACCAGTCCTAGTATACAGAAAATTTTTTTTTCCAATGAGGTCCGAATCATTTTGAGTCACTATTTCAGGAAAAAAAACCGTGGAAATTTTTCCCCTACTTTATTTAATGTAATAGACAACAAAGTTGGAGACCACTTTGTGATCTAATTTCCCTCTTAACCAGAAATGAACGCAATTCAAGCATTGACCCCACTGCAGTTTTGCAATCCATAACAAGTCTTCTTCTCCTTCCCCCATTCCTCTGAGCAAATGTAGATAGATAAACCCTTCTTTAACAAGCAATACCCCTTACAATTATCTCGCTTCCTTTCTTTCTTTGCTGTCCATCTTTACCAGATACAGTGCAATCTCTCTTTCTCACATCTCAACAGGAAACGTGTAAATTGAAATAGCCTACATTTAGCTCATCTACCTGTTTCTCCTCTGTATACGACTTCTTGGTCTCTCAGGTCTTATATATGGACTAATAAATTTTGTGGGGTCCAAGTCCCACCACCATTCTCGATTTCTCGTCCACCTCCTTGACAATGTCGTACTGGGATTCATCGAGAGTCGCCAACAAACCTCTCACCAACTCCACCCTTTATAGTGATCCTGGATTTGACTGAGAATTCTCAATTGGGTTTCTCTGATTGGGGTTCATTTGATGGCTCTGATAGGTGGACCCATCTGGGGCTGTGTTAGAACTTGTTCTCAGCTGGGTTTATCGGATTTGTCGTGTAGGCCTTCCAGTTTCGCTATGAATTCTAGGTACGATCTTGACGGGTTTCATAAGTGGGAGTCTTGTTGTCTGGGAATTTTGGCTCAGCGAGCAATCACTCCTGTTGAAGATGAGAAGCCTGGGGTTGAATCTTCTGCGTCTGTTGATGGGTCTCCGGACAATGTGCCCAAAGGGTTTCATAAGGATTTGAATCTTCTTCCAAGTGAGTAAAAGATCTATTTAAGCGAAACCTGTTCTTCGCATTCCAAGTTTTATATATAGAATTGTTAAATTTTCTCCTTGAAATGTCTTCTGTTTGCCAATTTTACCTTCGTGAGGAGTTAGAGGAAGGATAATTTTATTGAACTACAAATTTGCGTTAGATTCGATATGGAAATTGAGATTAGTTATTGGACAATGTAGTTTGTTAATTTTAATAAATGTACTTGGGCTGTATTGCTGTGGGTGGTGTTACATGTTTAATTGTTCTATTTTGATTTTCTGGAACTATTTGCAGCTCGATATATCATTAAAATGCACATACTTAGCTAATGGCTTTTCACTTCGTAATCAGCCCTTGCTAGGAATATGGAAGACAACAAAAAGATTATTCCTTTTCTTTTGGCTTTATATAAAGCAGATACAGAGTTTGAACTCTCATATTGGACATGCTACCTTATTGCACATTTTAAAACGAATTTTCTCAATGGGATGTTTGGATTATGTTGTAAATATACAAGGCTTATGTCATGTGGGGTTGATAGACTATGATTCAGCTGTTGCTGGGTAAATTTTATTGAACGTGCATTAATACTTATTAGTAAAGAGGAGTTTGTTAAAAAATCTAACCACTAGATTGTAGGTCTCTTGAGAGAATCATTATTCTGCAAGTTGACTGAATTCACGTTTGTCTATCTCTAGATATCAGTGCGATGAAAAAGACGGCAACCATTTAGATTCATGGACCCATTTCTGATGTAGGTTTCTTAATGGTCTTTAACCGTGGCAAAGATCTCACAAAGAATGTCTATTCCTATGTTTCTATTTCAGTTTCTCCCATGCTAATCTATAGTGTATGAAAATAAATTGCAGAGCCTTTAAGTGCGGGTGTCATTTCTTCTTCTAGTGATGGTTCTAAAGTTCGTGTTGCGTATCAGGTACAACACATGAATCATATTACCAAGTGTGCTGGCAGTATGGCACTGTTATTCTTATTTACCTTGTTTATTTTGCTTAATGTAGGGGTTACCGGGTGCATATAGCCAAGCTGCTGCACTGAAAGCATACCCAAAGTGCGAGACTGTCCCGTGTGACGATTTTGAATCTGCATTTAAGGTTCCATTTCTTTTGTTGATTTAGTTGCCGGGTTTAGTTTGTTGCTATTGTTAAACTTGTCAAAGTTCAATCTCTATAGGCAGTTGAATTATGGCTGGTGGAGAAAGCAGTTCTCCCTATTGAGAACTCTGTTGGTGGAAGCATTCATCGTAATTACGACTTACTTCTTCGGCATAGGCTGCATATTGTAGGGGAGGTTCAGATGCAAGTTAACCACTGTCTCTTGGGCTTGAGAGGAGTGAAAAAGGAGGAACTGAGACGTGTTTTGAGCCACCCACAGGTTACTTCTTTTTATTATTTCTTGACACCAACTTATTTGTTTTCATACAATATTAATAGAATATATACAAATGAGGCTTACGGGGAAGAAACCTTTTTGGATGTTTTTGTCCAACTAATTTAAGTCTAATTCCAATTTTCATTATATAATATTGAAGCATATTAATCATTTTTCCAATTCTGTCCTTGGTTTTATTCATAATTCCTAAATGACCCAATTAAACTTAAAAATGATTTTGAGATAATTATGTTTAAAATAAAATTTTCTATTATTTTAAGATTATGTGAAACAATAAATTAATATGGTTAAGCCACGTGCTTTGCACGTGCCCATTTACTAGTTAAGCCAAAAGCCACTATAGTATTTGCAATGTGTATTTTCAACCTCTTCATTGTATAGCTGGAACATTCATGGAAGTAGGTGTGATATTGTCAAAAGTAGGAAGAATTTTTCCATGATGATTTGGTTTACCCGATATTTTGATTGGTTGGTATCGTGCTATGTTCTGTAAATAACCTTTCCCTCTGAGTTCTGTTGGCTTCTTAATATCATCATTTTTCAGGCTCTTACTCAATGTGAGAAGATGCTTACTGCTTTAAGTGTATTCAGAATTAGTGCAGAAGACAGTGCTGGTGCTGCTCAGGTAATTTCTGCGAGGTTTAGATATTGCATTGGAGTTTATTCTCTAATTCCTAAGAGATTGTTTTGTTATAATCATTATAATATAGATGGTGGCATCAAGTGGCATAAGAGATACCGGAGCTGTTGCAAGTGCTCAAGCTGCAGCAATCTATGGGCTTGACATTCTTGCAGAAAAAATCCAGGTCTTCGTAAAGTTTTCATACCCACATAACGTGACTCAAAGCAATTGTTATAGTTGGATCTTGGTCAATTCAGTACAATAAAACATATTTTCTAGCAAAGTACCAGAATATATGATAAATATTCCTTTTTTATTTTTATTTTGGTGCGTGCTTTTCATTTTTTCCATTGGAGTGTCAACAATGTTTTGTTTGCACTGAGCCTGCACATATTTAACCTTTTGTTGATTGGACTTATATTCATCAAGTATGTCTAGCGTCTTTTTCCCTAGTGTGCTGCAACCTTTGGATGTCGAGGTTCCCAGAGAAGTCTAGAAATAGGACCTGGTCTTATTTCGATGATGAATCAAGAAAGATGATGGTCAATTTAATTTGTCATTTGGTATTGAAATATATCAGATTGTATGACTTGTGAACTGCTGAGCATATGCATTTTAAAATTGAGAAATATATTAGACGTAAACTTTACAATCAAATATTCAGAAACTAAGTTGATTTGACAAATGCAAGGTGATCTGATATGTCCCCCCACCTTGTAATAGCCAGGATGATGATGATAACATAACTCGTTTTCTGATACTCGCGAGAGATCCTATTATTCCAGGAACAGATCGGCCCTATAAGGTATCAATTACATTGCGGATTATGCCTTCTGTACATTTAATGATAATAATTTCATCTTTCTTTTTTCGTCTTTGCAGACGAGCATTGTTTTCACTCTAGAGGAAGGTCCTGGCGTACTATTTAAAGCCTTAGCGGTTTTTGCTCTAAGAGATATTAATTTAACAAAGGTAACTTCAAAGTTTGATATTTCGTTGTCTTATGATTCAAAATCCTACATGACTATCATATTATTTGCTTAATTTCAGATAGAGAGTCGTCCACAGAGACAGCGTCCATTCAGGGTTGTTGATGATTCTAACGAAGGGAGTGCCAAGTAAGTAGACTTAATATTTTGGTTGAGATTTCAGGTATTTAACAGAGAAGTATAATTTACTTGAAACTCAAGAAAAAGTTTACAAATTTATGTATAACAAAAAAAGAAATTTATTCGAATGCCTCGGAAATTTTTAAAGAAAAATTTGTATGAAAATGAAGAGTGATTACAGAAACAGAACTCGTTTACTGAGAAGTAGTGTCTTAATGACTCCAGAGAGAAACATAAAATGCTTTATGAATGCTTTAGTGCAATTAAAGTTGATCCGCCTTCTACTTGCAGATATTTTGATTACTTATTTTACATTGACTTTGAGGCTTCAATGGCGGAGCCTCGTGCCCAATGTGCTCTCGGAAATCTGCAGGTCAGTCCATTACAACTCTGGTCATAAGTTACTGCATCAATGATTATTCTCTTCGCTTATGATTATCACCTTTCTCGTTTCGATTAACAGTTCCTAATGTCTTGCTATTCCGCTTTTTATTGACTTTCTTTCTCTTGGGATATAAACCTTTACTCAAACTCCTTCTCTATACTTTATCTTCATGTTAATGTTATATCATAAGGCTGGAAATTCTTCTTCTGATAGGATTGTTTTGTATATGATATCTGTCCGCATTGTTTAGCTTTAGTGTTTCTACAAATGCATGGCTTATCGATAAAAGAGATATATGAACAGGTACTTATGCTCTGTATTACATGTATTTTCATAGATGGAAGTGCAACAATTGATACTAAAAGCGGCTATAACCTTTGCTTTTATCTTATACATTGTCGATGGACGGATTGGGGTCCTCTCTTGTTCAACTTCAACAAGAGAGGTGTTGTTGCCAGATCTGCATCATTGATTTTTTTTTTCAATTCCCCAGATCTGCTGAGTACATTTTTCAATACTTAAAACACTAAAAACATTAAGGTAGGTTACATCAACCTCCTCTGCAGTTTGCCTTATTACACAGACACGACCTCTAGTTTCAAACTCTACACGAACATACCACAACAGATGAGTCCATACAATTTTTCCCAACAAACACTCGCAGCTTGTACTTTTTGTAAGAAATTCGTATTATAAAGTACAGATTTATGCAAGTTATAGTTGTAAGCAAATACAATTGGAAATATGACAAATAGACCTATCAGTATGAATTTCTTACAAAATGTGCAAATTGTTAGGGTATTTGGCAAAAATTTGCTATAAACTTATTTGTAGATAAAAATATAACTAGAGGGGGGTATATCCGGTTAAAACATTAGAGGAGGAAGTGTCAGTGTAATTAAGGAGAACTAGAGGGGGTTGGTGTAATTTACCCTAAAATAAAATTTCTTGGTAAGAACATATCAGGGCCATTGAAAACAAAACAAATGGTCCAGGTCTGTAAACAACACTTCTCTTGTTCAAATAGAACAAGAGAGGATCTCAGGTTTCAAGCCTTTCTATGAAATAATTCTTTAAGAACGAACAGGTACTTATGCTCTGTATGTAGATTTGCATGCTCCTACGTCTTTACTTTATATGAAGGTTGTATTGAAAAATTTAAATAGGTGCATGTGGTTGAGATTGATGAATGTTTCTTCCTTCTTTGATTGAGTAAAACCTTGCCATTGGAAACCTTCCGGCCGATGCTTAATTCTTCATCCGGGGACTCCTCTCTCTCTTTATTTGGCCCTAGTACATGAAAATGAAAAACATATGAAATAATTGAACATTGTGCAACTTGCTGCTTTCGTTTTGCAGGAATTTGCAAGATTCATTCGAGTGCTCGGAAGCTATCCAATGGATATGAGTTCTGTTCTGTAGGTTAGAGATATCCTTCCTGGAGTCTTGAACTTGGATTCTACAATTGTTAGAGATATCCTTCCTGGAGTCTTGAACTTGGATTCTACAATTGATACATTGAAAACGTTTTCTGCTGTATATATATTTGATTCCACAGAAGCCAATGGCGCATAAAAAGAATTTCCCCGAATATGTGAGAAATCGATTGCTAGAAGGATATATTCCTTTCTGCAGAACCTGTGACCTGTTCTTTGACATCATTTTGTCTCTTAAGTCATTACCCTTTGGTTATTTGATTTATTGATTGTTGGTGTAGCAGGCATATTTTAGTATTGAAGTCCAAAACATCTGGTCCTTTGGTTGTTCTTTTTCCTTACTGACGCCAGGATTCTAACTCCTTGCTTTTGAACATCTAGCCAATTCTAGGTTAAAGGGAAGCTAGAGCCTTTGCTTGACATGGCAAATAAAAATATCCAGTTCTACCAACTACAATGGCAATTTAGCTCTTAAGGGCTGTGCGAACCCGATCGGCTAAATTGAAAAGGCTAAAGGTATTTTTGTTTTTTTCCAAATTTTACAATTCGATCTGATCGCAAGTCCAGATATGAAAAATGACACTTAAGATCTGAGACGTCTAGCTATGAAAAATAGCACTTATGTATAGAACGGAAATCTCTTTTAAAAAGAGTACACTATGGACATTCTTCCTTCGAGAAAGATTTAGTATGAGTAATGCTAGATCTTTTGTAGAGAAGAATTATTCAGACGGTATAGAAATGGTCATCTATTGAGTTTCATAAAAAATCTTGTTGGGCAAATGAATAGTTTTAATTCCCTCCAAAAAGTGGGATCGATGTTCACCTACAGAAAAAAGTAGAATAACTCAAGTTGACTAAAGCTAAATATGCGTAATGTGAACTCCTGGAAGAATAATATCCAAGGACAAGTGGTCGAGACGGTGGTGTACCAACTTCTCTCGTGTCTTTTGATTATATGGCAAGGAAACATTACAATTGCATACGTGGTCTCCAAATTGCATACAAAATTCGTATACACAAATAACAGAATAAAACTAGTACGACTTTCTTACCAAATTTCGTTTGCTGAGTAAAAATCTTGAAGCATTTGCTCCAACTCACTGAGTCGGGGTAATATGATAAGTCGAGGGAGAATAACACTCTTAGTCATAGACATAATCACTTAGGCATATGTTCATTTTGTCAAATTCTAGGACCTCTGCCCATCAGTTGTGAAAGATAAGGCTGCTAACTAGTAAACACACTCTACTGAAACTGGCAGAATACAATAATACTTCATAGATCAACGCAAAGTTTCAAAACTCGAAACTCAAAACACTTCTACATAGTCAAGTTACTGTGAGAACAATTTAAAACATTCAAGCAACCAAGCTCATCCACAGATTTGACATATAGGCTCTCAACTTATTTATCTAAGAAAACTTAGTATCCTTATTTATGCATACTCTTCCTCACTGCAGTTCCTTGAGAAAATCTTGATTATCAACCAAGACCTGCAAGAGTAAACAGAGGTTAGAACAGCGAGATATTTGGCTGATTTAATAAATTCATCATTCAATGACATCACGAGTATATGCTCCTGAATTGAGTTCTGTAAACACCATCACATGAAAAAGATCCGCTAGTGTATATGTTAGAGTGTGAAGCCTAATCACACGCTACGCAAAGACAGCACGTGAATCTACCTTTACGGTAAGTAGTTGGGGTTATTTTGGGCACTTTCTAACTGTACTAAGTTGCTCTAACATCCTCACTATATAAAGGATTTTTATGCGGCCGGTCTTAATAGTTATTTCAGAGGAGGGTGGGGGGGAGGAGACTTGAGAGTTTTAGAGCTAATTTTGTAAATTCATCTTCTTGATTATAGTGAAAACCTGAAACGGCTAAAGTGAATGTAGCTCACATTGCGAGTAAACCACTATAAATCTGTGTTATTTGTTTCGTTTTCTGTTTTATTACTATCACTAGTAAAGGATTAGGGCATTTTAATTCTTAAAAGCATCTCCACCGGATAATTTGAACATCTAACCATACTGCTGCCTTAAGCACTTCTAGATAATGTTGCCTCCAAAATGTTAGGTCAGACTCATCAGTATAAAAACACTTACAGTCTTCCAGCCATCAGGGTCTAGAAAAGATGTAATTTTGGTGCTGAGTCCAGGAATTGGTCCGGGTTGGCGTGTTATCTTGCCTCCCAGCTCTTGAGTGACAGCATTGACAACCTCAGCGCTCTTGTATACATCATCTGTGCCTATGGCAACCTGGAATTGATACCATAATTACCAAGAAGAGAGAAGTTTTTAAAATGGGAAGAGATATTTGCTGAGACTTCTCAAGGGGAAAATATGAGAGAAAAAGGAAGACTCACTTGCGCATACGCATTTCCCTTCGTATATTCAGTCACGCCATAATTGTAAGTCAACTCCAGAACAGTAGTCTCTAGTTCATCTGCATACCCCACCATGGCTACAGTGTACTGCATGATGCAATTAAAACATGGTTATATTCCTTCATACTTTCTAAATGTGTCAAAGCTGAACAAAAACCTACATTAAAATGGTGGATCATGGAAACTGGAGAAATACCTTGTACTCAGGCCTGTCAACCTTTTTCAATAGTCTCATCCCCAAGGCCTGTACAGAAGCAAAGCCAAGAAGAGCAAGAACGTCAATTATGATATGAGAAAAATATGACATAGCTCTTACGTTCTGAAATATGAATATATTAAAATCCTTAGGTCCAATCAGTCTTAAGCCGCCTGATTCAGTAATAAGTATGAATGACAGAATATTGGAAACCAGAAACCACAACACTATCAGAATATTAACAACCTGTCTTAACGCCGTAGAAACTAAAAGTACAGTTCGAAAACCCTACTATAATAGTAGTCTACCATAACTCAAGAGCTACCCAATATCTAAGTAAGAAAATATATTTGGAACTCCTGTGAGCTTGTTACCTTCTCATAAAACTTAATAGATCGCTCCAAATCACCAACACGAAGCATTACTTGACAGAGTGGTTCAGGAGTAGGACCTCTTTGGATGAGCTCAAAGGTGTAACCATCAGGATCCTTCACAAAAGCAATGACAGAAGATCCACCCTTAACTGGACCAGGCTCTCTAGTAACAACGCCACCCTTGGCTCGGATGTCTTCAACCAGTTTGTATAACTAGAAGCCGAGGGATGCAGAAGTCAGTTAAGTGCAGAGACAAAACCATGTTTTTTACTAAATGAGGACAAAACACTTACATCTTGAGTAGCAATAGCAAAATGTCCAAACCCAGTTCCAATATCATATGAACTGACCCCATAATCTGCAAAACAGCGTTTAAACTAATGTATTAGGAACTTATTGGCTTGGCAGCATTTCTTCTGAATTAACCAGAGCGTTCTTGAAAACCAGTCCCATAAATGCCAGAAATCACTTATCTGAGACCCAGTTCCAACCCCCTAACCCATAGGGTTGAAACTCGGCTAGAATGAATCACTCATCACTCCCATTAAATCCCTAAACGATTTAATAACATTACAAATGTTTCCACTCTATGAATGAATATATACACCATGGGATAGTTATGTCTGACTTATAAAAATACATACTGTATGTTAACTCCACTACAAAATGAGATTCTTCTGGGCCAAAGCCAAGGAAAGCATTGGAATACTTCTCTTCCGGAACATCTCTCTTCCTCAACAATTGCATCCCGAAACACTCAGTATAAAATCTGGGAAAACAATCACAGAGGACAACCATTTGAATCGCAGCACTAAAACGCATTGAAAAAGGTTTCCATCAACGAAGAACCATACTTTATAGTGCGATCAAGATCACCAACACGATACACAGCATGAAGTAAGCGACGCTTATCTTTCTTGAGCCATTCCAAAAGCTCAGCATTAGGAGCCACAGTAGCCTCAGCCATAGCAATTGAATATGATCACTCTGTTCTCATTCACAAAGAAATTTAATGATGAGAAATCATTTTATCATAAAACAAATGGAAAAGGACAAGAGGATCTAGACTAGCATTAACGTATACTCAATAGCCTTCTTCTCCGCATGCAATTACGATCACCACTAAGCAACGGAAAATTAAGCTTCACAGGCAAAAAAAAAAGCTTCTACTCAAACTTAATCAACGAAAAAAAGTCGAATCAGAGGAAAATAAACTTAAACAACTAGCGGACAAACAACCAAGTGGTTTTTGCATTTGCGAAATAAAATTTCAGTGGGAGTACAGAATTCCAACCAGATTCTACAGAACTACACAAAATCTCATTTCACGACTGGGCAGATAAAAATTACAGCTTCAGAGACAGGAAAAATAAAATTACGATAGAGAGAAATGGAAACCCTAATCTGAAGGAGAGGATAGCAGAGAGCTAACCAGTGAAGAAGTAAGAGTGTGAGAGTAAAAGGTGCCTGTTGCTAGAATGATCGCTGATCAATTAAGCCGCTTATAATGTCATTTCCTCGAGGCTAATCTAAAACGACGTACTCCATTGAGTTTTTCTATGACAGACAAATGAAAGTCGGGTCTGGTACATACGTGGCAATAAGAAGCCTTTGTGATCATAGAAGTGTAAGTAAAGCCGTACAAACCAATCAAACCGACCGAACCGAATAGAATTAAACCGTAGTGGTTCGATTGGTTTGAATATTTTGTGCAGTTTGGTTTAATTTTAATTTAATAAAAATTGGATGGTTCAGTTGTGGTTTTATAAGAAGATCATAACGAACTGGATCGAACTGCATTAATATATAAAAATACATTGTATATTTTTCCTAAAAATATATGTCTCGCTTATAAATATATTGTGTATATATTTCTTCTTAATTTTTTATCTGTTAGGGATTTATTAGGGATTGATTTTCGTTGATATTGAAAACTAATTTTTTTAATATGTCAGTGAGGTTTTATTTAAGATTGAAATTGAGACTTTTAAAAACTTATTCATCATATTTCATGATTTGGTTTGGTTTGATTTTTATAATTTTTTCACGATGAGGATCAGTTTGATTTGAGATTATTTTTCGATTCGATTCAATTTTTCTTTATAAAAAATCGCATGTGTGGTTCGATTTATCAAAATCCTATAAATCGAACTGATTACACGCATAATATAATTAGAAAGGGGAAATGACATACGGACTTTGACCTATGGTTGGCCTTTTGGTTGCAAGTCGAATTGCCTTGAACGTTTTGCATGATGAATCTCCGGCACGTCGTTAGAAGAAATAAGATTATTTTTTCTCTTTTTAAGCATGTTTTGCATCTGCCCTGTTTTTTGTACTGTATGTAGATTGACTTTGCCGTTGTTAGGTGCCTTTCAAAGTAGTTAAAATGTAAAATATACTAAGGTAGTTTAATCGAAATGTAAAATATACTAAGATAGTTTAACCGAAATGTAAATTATGTTTATAACATCTTTTTTTTTATATTTTTATATCTCCGTATTTTGAAAAACAGTAAAATACACACTTTTATGATGATTTTTCATCAAAATTGACAAAAAAAATTATCTTCATTTTTTTATATCTTCATTATTTCTCTCCATCTACTCTATTTCCCTTCATTTTTATGCACTATTTTTCTATATGTCTTCATTTCCCCATTTTTTTAGATCTTTATTTTTCACTTTCATTCTCCTCTTCATCTTTAGATAGCTCTTTGTTTGTCTCCCAGCAACTTCACATATTTTTCTTTGTCAAATTTGATAAAAAAAAATGGTTTCCTCCTCATCCTAAAAGTCCGGTGATGTAGAAGAAAACACAAACATACCATATTTTGAAAGAGAACTTCGAAATCACAAAATCAAGTCAAAATAAACATAAAAAAAATAAACTTGCCTTATTCCAAGAAAATCATCAACAAATTTTGTGGAAAAATAACCTTTTGATCATCTAATGTCATAAAATCCTATGTTTTGCCCATTTCTCTCCATTTTGCTTCTCTGACAACTTGGGTCTGTCTTAACAACAAATGAGACAAAACAAATAGTAAAATGGTTAAAAGTTAAATAAAAATTTTAAAAAAATATATATATAAAAGTTAAACTTATTATCTAACACTAATTGTGCTAACTTGCATTAACGAAAGTTAGCAACATACTACTCACGTGCGTTTTAGTGTCATTTTTAATGAAAAATCCTAACAAATGAGTATATTTTAAAGTTTCTCAGAGTACAAGGATATAAAAATACGGAAAAAAAATTTAGAGTTATAGTTTACATTTTGATCAAAGCTGTAGAAGTATATTTTAAATTTTAGCCTTTCAAAAATTTGAAGTATTCCTCAAATACCTAAGATTGAAATGGTAAAATTGTTTTCTTGTAATTCTTTCACAACTTTTGATTTGTATAAATTTCACCTGTAACTTATTTTAGAGGTACAATTTGCATTTTGGTCACTTTAGATATAAAGTTTGCATTTTGGTCAAATCGATAAGGATATATTTTACATTTTAGCATTTTAAAATTTACAAAACAATAAAAATATTCCTCAAATATTAAGGTTGAAATGGTAAATTTGTTTTCATGTAATTCTTTCACGACTTTTTATTAATATAAATGTCACATGTAACTTGTTTTTACACACAATCCATCTACTTTTAAAAAATACACAAAACTCCACCGGCTAATTGAAGGTCAAAAACATTTTTCTTCAATTCATATCTCACTTTTCTTATTCTTGTTTTTAGTAGCTAAAAAGGATAGGCACAAGCCAACGGAAATAGATTCTTTCTTGTTGAGGATCTTAAGAGCAGGGTAATATTTGTAAAATTTTGGTTGTCGATGCAAAAACAGACGATCACGATGTGTTAAGATGACAAGACATTTTTTTTCTATTTTGTCTTTTTCTGAGATCAAATCTGGACCGTCCATTCTTGAAATGGATGACCCAGATTGAATATGATAGAATCCTGATCTAAAGCCAACCTTAACTGCTATCGAAACATTTGGACAAAACTATCTTGGTTAAAAATACTAGGCAGTAATAAGGTTATACCAAAACATATAACTAACAGTATTCACGACAACCGTGATGATTGCACTAGCCAAATTATGTTTATTTAAAAAATGTGAGCATTACATTCACGCCAAATAAGATAGTTAGCAAAAATACATGAGGGTTGACGACTTCAACGTTGAGTAACCGCGAAACATAACTCTTACGGCATATCGTGAGTGTCTCTCCCAAGGACGCACCGTGGAGTGTCGCCGCTGAGATACACCATGGAGTGTCGCCGCTGAGATGTACTCTATGGGTGTCGCTACTGAGGTAGCACCCTATGGGTGCCGCTACTGAGGTAGCAACCATGGGTGCCGCCACTGAGGTAGCACTCCTGGGTGTCACCCCTAAGGTACCCACGGGATGTCATCCCCATGGCAGTACCATGGGATGTCACCTTCATGGTAGTACCATTGGATGTCACACATAGTTGACAGTTTCATTCGTTTCGGTCGAAATGGCTGAAACATTTTGGTTATTGCGAGGAACCGAAATGAAATACGGGGTTATAATTTTTCGCCTAGAATTTTAGTGTGTTTCGGTTGGCCTGCAGTTTTTTTAAAAAAATCACACGGAACCAAACAGTATATCACATAAACGGCGTGGTTTGAAATATATATACTCTCATTCGTGAAACCCAATTTCTCTCGCTCAACTTTTCAGCCTCTCTCTCTCACTCTTTCTCTCTATGATTCTTTGTTTTCGTTGTCCTTCACCGACAGCAAGATTCGAAGGACACTACGTTTTCCTTCACCACAGGCCACTATGTTTAGTAGAAGTTTAAGGTTGAATCTGGATGTTCTCTTTCTGGGTTGATTTTACTTGTTTTTTTCATTTTAATTATGAATTTCTTATTTGTTCAATTTATTTAAAAGAGTGATTTTGAAAGTTCACCGGTTCGGTTCTGTCTGAATTGATTTCTACCAATTTTTTACGGTTCGGTTTTTATGTAATAAACAATTCGGTTCAATTTTTATATTTGTAAAACCTCATTTGAGGTTCGATTCGTCAATACTCTTAAACCACACTGAACCGAACCGCTTACACCCCTAACTCATATGCTAAGTCATTTTTTTTGTCTTCAAGACTTATGCTAGTTTTCTCCTCCAAAGTCGTGGATTCAAATCAGAGGTTATGATATTTCATGATCACTGGTCAGAGAATTTATCCATTGATTTACCCGTGGAGCATTTGCAAGAAAGTCGATGGCTTGTACACTTTCAGGATTTGGTCAGAGAACTACGCTCTAGCGAACCGATGCTAATTTTCATAATGAGGTTCTAGAAAATGCTATATATCAAAGGGAAAAGAACCCTTGTTTCACCTTAGATAGATCATAGACATATGATCTATACTTTTATACAGATATCAACTATATTATATGTGGACAATTTTTTTCCCTTGAGTACAGCCACCAAATAGTTTGGAAATGATACCCTTTTAGGACCCCCAAAGGTCAAGATTCTAACAAAAGTTTCACTTCGAGAATTGTCTATACAATAATAGATTCTCATCCATTTCCTTGCTTCTTATCTGCTAGATTATACCTAATACGATGCTATAATTTATGTTATCATCTTGAACTATCATAACAAACTTATTGTGAAACTAAGAGACTACATCTCCATGTAGATCAGATGAAAAAAAATTGATTTTTCAAATTAAATACCTCTGACCTACTTAAGAAAGTGTAATGTAAACATATCCTCTCATGTAAACTATCCAACAAGAGACCACTCAGATAAAAGTTTGTGCTTTGTGCGTGACCTCATAATTATGGTTAAAAAATGGCCACCAATGACAATGAATGAAAGCATTATATTGGCCTTGGGATGTAAGCGTCACCTATCATTTTCTACATGTGGAATCTATAGTGGTTGGAATACGGACCACAAGTCTTTATATTTTTTTATCAAATCATTGTCACATACGGGAAACATACAATATGTGATCGTGGGGTTAGAGTAGTTTTGAAAATATAGTTTTTTTATATACATCTCCATTTTAATTGGTTGATCTTGGATTGACGTGAACGCACTTGAACATGAAGAGATGATTGCGTTTACCAATCCATAATGAATTTTAACTAGAATTAAAATAAAATGAAAGGATAAATGAATGAGAAGAAAAAATGAATAATAAATTTTAGTGATGTCTTTACTTAGCTTTAGAAATCGAAATCGGAAATTTTTTTAATGTCATAGATCATATCATTTACCAAATACACATATCGTAACGTATAATACTATTCACACTTTTAAATTAATTCTAACTTTAATATATCTATAGTGTACCTTTAAACTAAACTAGTAATAATTAAAATATTTTATTTATTAAAATAAATTATTAATATTATAAAATTAAATTCATTAGTTATAGCTAAAGTAAAACATTAATAGTTGGGAAATAAATTAAATTATTACTATGTAAAATAAATTAATTTTGTAACTTACAATTTGAAATAATAAGTTAATCTTTATTAAATTTTTTCACAAGTTAAAATAAATTATTTAATTTATTACTTAAAAGTGGATGGTTTTTTATAAATTTATCTAAAGTTAAGGGCATTTTTATAATTATGTCCAAATTTCAGATGGATTCTCTCGAGGGAACTTAATTCCATAGGAGAGGAGCATTGATGGAGTTCACTTTCTTTGAGAATAAAATTGAATAGAATAGACCCACCATTATTTTTCTTTTTTTTAAATAAGTTAATATTTTCCTTATTTATTTTTACCCATTAGTAAACCCACCTTATAAACTTTTCTCTGTTTTTTTTTTTGAAAATCACCTTATATCCATCCAAAAGCATGTATTCCTCCATATTAATTAAAATAGGGTGATGCTACAGTATAGGTACCGAGATTTGATTCACAACGAAATCACTCTACATGGATCCCATGGTTTGATACAATGATGGATCAAGTCTCGCAACTGGTACCGGCATAGTATTATAGAATTTTTTGTTAAATAATTACACTCTTCTTTTTTAAATTATCAGTAATAGACATTTTAAACTCTAAACTTTATAACGTCACAGTTTAAGTCTTAAACTATATAAAATTTATAATTCTAACCCTCAAAGTAGTTAAACGACATCAATTTTAATAGTCAAAACGACGTCGTTTTCAAAAGTCATGGATAACTTGAACCATAAACCAAACACACCACAACATGCCAAAACCCAAATCCCTTAACCCGATTCTCGTGAAACATTACTTCACCCCAAAACACCCTATTTCACCAGCACTTCCAAGACTCATCAAAACGGAGAACCAAGCAAAATGCCACCCGACAAAACTCATGTGCTTAATATTCAAAACATAAGCAAGAATCAAATTGAACATACGACCAAAACTGGCACTAGATACTGGTGCCTTCTGGAATGGACCAAATTGCTGTATGCTTCACAATAAAAGCCAAAAGGATAATAAAAATCCATAATACGAGACTGAAAATTCTACTTTCTTCCACATCTCAAATACATTCAACGACCCAAGATATACAAAAGTTAAGTCACAGAAAACACAACTAACGTTCTTCCCAGTATAACATGCTTTTCTTGAAGTGCTTTATCAGCTGAAGATGGATCGGAGAGCCAGACAAAACCAAAACCTTGAGGATTTCTGGTGATTCGATCACTGGGGATAATTGAGCCCTAGAACAACGCCGTAGCTTTGAAAATGCTCTTTGATAGCTTCTTCGCTAGTTTCCCAAAGATATCCCAGCCATTCTACCCCCTAATTTTCTAACCACATTTGCCTGCCATTGACGAGTCTTCAAATAGCTGGTGGAATAGGAGGTTTTGGGGTGAAGTTATGTTTTATGGCAATGTAGTTAAGAGATCTGGGTTTTGGCATCTTGAGGTGTGTTTGGTTTAGGGCTATTCATGGCTATTAAAAACAATGTCATTTTGATTATAAAAAACAACATCGTTTTGATAAAAATAAACGGGAAATAGACGAAACTACTTTGAGTGTTAAAATTGTATGTTTCATATAGGTCAATGTTTAAACAATAACATTTTAAAGTTTAGAGTTTAAAGTGTCTTAACAATAGTTTGATGATGAAAAAAAATGTAATTTTCCCTTGAATATTTACATGATTGTACTAATTAGTATATAAAATGACCAACTAATCTCTAATCTCTAATATATTAAAAGGGGCGTGAGCAAAGAGAAATTTTTGATTGTCCAATTTATCATTTACTTGATTTTTAATTTCAAACTTTGGGGTCATGATAACTGTCATTGTAAGTAAATTTATATTTTCAGTTTACGCATAATGTTCAACCTAAATTTTCATTTATTGATTTTGTAATTGTGTTTCTATTTTATAAAATTAAAATTATATAATAATTCATTAAAATTGTGAGTAATTATGAAAACTAACTTAAAATAGTGGGTACTATACTAACTCGATGATTCATAAAGAAGTTAGTATTTCTCATATATTTAAGCGTTTCCCAAATTTTCTTTTATTTTTATGTTTTAAATTTATTATTTTAGTAGTCTTATTATATTATCTCGTAGTCTTATTATATCATAAATTAAAGCTTGTTAAATTATTTGGCTTTAGAGAATAATTAAGATTATTCCATGGGTAAATCCTGTGAGATTCAATAGTGTTTGATATTGTTAAATTTTCTTTGGGGCTTCTGCTACATCAATTGGTAAAAAAATAACTACTTCTAGGGTTCAAATAGTCATAAACAACTATTTGAATCATTCAAGTAATCATCTGATATCTAGGTTGTTGATTGACAACAAAAAAATTAGTAGTTAGTTTTTTTGCCAGTTAGCAACCCAGTCACCAGGTGACTACTTGAAGAGATCAAATAATTGTTTATGACTATTTGAACCATTTCAGTAGTTGTTATTTTACTAGTCAACAATAATGACACTAAATGACTGCTTGAAGGGTTCAAGTAGTTATTTTTAATTGTTTATGACTATTTGAACCGTTTAAGTAGTTATTTTACCAATCAACAATCAAGACACCAGATGACTACTTGAAAGGTCCAAGTAGTTGTTTATAACTACTTGAATCTTTCAATTAGTTGTTTTTATTCTGCTCAATAGCTAAATCCACAATACTATTACAACTTAACATTTATAAGTAATAAAAAATATCAACTTCAAGGCCTTAAGGAGTCGGACATAATGTAAAGTCTAGAATAAAAAAAATTACTTCAAATTTGAGAAATATTAGAAAAGAAATTGGTCACAACATTCCTCATTAAAAAATAAATGTTAGTTAGTACAATTATCAAAACATCTTAAATATATGTACAAATTAAGTCATCATCTCTTCTTAATTTATACAATGTAATACATATTAATCCCATTATTTAAGTTTTGTCTTCTGATGAATGAACAAATCAATCACCATCATTTGGAGACTCAATCTCATTCATAAAACTAGTCTCTCGCTGTGACCACAAAATATATCTGCCTTTGAATACTCAACTTCAAAGCTTCTTTTAGCTTGCCATGGAGGCATAGCTCAAGCAAGTCTGCGTTTGGATTTTGGGTGGAGATGGAGCAAGACAAGGCGTTGAGAGATGAAATTTCTTGAGTTTTTCTCAGGGAAAGAATATGGGTTTGTTGGTTCGGAGAGATAATCAAAGTTTTTGTGAAGAATAGAGGTTGAGGAAGTCTGGAGTGGAAGGTAATGGAGGGGTTCTTGGGTAGCAGAGGATAGAGAAATGAGTGAGAAGAAGAATAAGGAAAATGAAGGGTGTTAGTGGATTTATTAATATTATAATTGAATTGTGTGGGGGTTTATGAGATTATTAATATTTTAATTGAATTGTGTAGGTTCCGTGTATATAATTCTCATTTTTGAAAAATGAGTATATATTTGCTCGACTTTTTATCAAGAGGTATAGTTTTACAAATAACGATATATTAACAGAAGTTAACGGAAGCTTGACACGCGCCTTTTAAGGTTAATTTTTATAGAAACTCTAACGGAGGGATTTGTTTTGCATTTTGGTCAAAGTACATGGATATACAAATATGAAAAAAGATATAGGGGTATTGTTTGCATTTTGATCAAAGTGCAGATGTATATTTTACGTTTTAGCCTAAATTTTTTAAATAGTTTGCAAATTAAAACTTTTATGATATTCTGTAATTAGGAGCATGAGTGTCCAAAAATATTAATTTTGAGATCTTATTTATATATAATAAATATATACTTTTAGTCAGTAATTTATTCGTTAGTAATTTGTAAAATGTATATTTTAATGTAATATTTAAGTTATTATGAAAATTCATAAAAATAAATATAGAGAAAGACATTAATCTATATAATTGGTGAATCAACAAAGAAACTGCACCTATCTCGTGCAACGCATTGTACATTTCTATTAGTAACCAAAATTAGGATTCACCAAATATAGAAAATAAAAACGAGTATTTCTTATGAGGCTTTAATTCAATCATATATCAAAATAAACATTGATTTTGTTGGTCATATTATCTCACATTCACACACAAAATTAAACTTGTTTTTTTTATTCAGTTATAATTCTATCTGTATAATATTTTCTAAAAAACAAAACAATTTTCTTTTCGTACCAACAATATAGTCCCCCTTTTTAAACTTCATTTAGTTGTTTGTTGCTTTGGCCTTAAAGAATTGGTGGTATAAGGTTTTACACTATTAGATTTTCGTATTGAAATCAACTAGGGTCAAATTGGAGTGCCAAATTTTTATTTTGTGGTGCCAATTACTCCTGCATTTTAATAATTATATAAAAACAAATTACATATATTATAAAAAGGAAAAAGGCCAAGTAGCCTGGGTGCGATTTGGCATGTAAGTGAGTCTGCCACTGTGCTTCATCCACACTGAAAAAATGCAGAATGACACGATCACAGTATTAAGATTCACCAAATAAACAAGCCACACCATGAATTTTAAGAATTTTGAAAAATTTTGAGGGGCCCGTGGTAAGCACAAATGCACAATGGGAACGAGGGGTAGGTATAATTTTCCCCACAAATGGCATATGAGGACCTAAATGATATAGCTAGGGAGCCATCAAAAGGTCATCATCACTCATAAGTGGAAAAACCAGGATCAAGAATATGCTTACCTTTGTTTACTTGTTAGAGATCCCCTCCTGTTCCGATATTAATAGGAGGGTTATGCTCCTTAAATCGCAATGGTCAGTATTGAGACGTGATAACTGTGATCATCTCAGTACAAATATCAAGGTGAAAAGTATTTTGATGTTTTAATTTTTAACTCTTTTTTAAATCAAATCTAGTCTGCCTAATTTTAGATCTTCATCCCTATTTTTGTGGTATGTATCATTTCCTAAGGATTTTTCTACCATATTAACCCTTAAATCACTCTATGAAAGTGATCTAAGGTCAACGACGAGGCAAGGATTTTATGGAGGGTGTCTAACAAAAGTTTCACCTCATATTATTTGAGATAATAACAAATAAAAAGATATTTTACTCAATTAAATTTTTTGAATCGAGATCAAATAGTGTAAATTTTGTTATTTATATATTTAAAGGGTGACAAATTGTATGTAATTGATAATTTTATAAATTGAAAGGGTAGATCGTATATAATTTAATAATTTCATAAGTGAGAATGGGTAAATAACATACAATGATATAGTTTTATAAATTTGAAGGGGAGGCAAGTAATAGAATATTTGATAATTTTGCAAATTTTATCAAGAGTATTATATACAATATGAAAATATAGAATCAAAGCTGCCCCTTTCATGTAAGGTGGGCTCGCCCTATCTAGTGGTCGATCAACCTAAGGATCATATTTTCATATAATAAAAAGTGTTCAGTTAACTTTTATATTTTGACAAGTTATATTGGCGCAGTTGATTAAATTCACACACACATCCTAGAGGTCTTGGATTTAACTCATATTCATCATTTTCCTTTAATAAATTATAGTATAATTTTGACAAAAAATATTTTATATTTTAAAATAGGAAGTGCTAACGCTTTACATATAATTCCGAGTGTGAAAACAAAATCCGCCGTTATCTTATAATTATGATTTTTTGAGTAGTTGAACATTCATATTAATCGTGAACACTCACTTATAGGGGTCTGCATAAATTTTGTGACCGGCCGAACTGAACGGAATTGAATCGATCATATCGATAGTTTTACTATAATAATTCGATTCGGTTTGAAAAAATTGCATAACCGAATTTTTGGTTCATTATTATTTATATTAAACTTGTAATCAGTTCGAACGGATTACAATTATTTTTTAATATATATATGCATGTATGTAGTATATATATTATTACTTATAGACTGAAATTATCAAAAAAGACAAAAACAGAAAAACCCAAACCATAATATACTATATATATTACATATATTATCAATTAAAGACAGAAGTTATCAAAAAGATAAAAACTGAAAATCTCAAACTCTAAAATAAATAATATATATATTTATAAATTGATGTTTTCAGTTCGATTATTAGGTTCAATTCAGTACTTTAGATAATTGATGAATTTAGTTTCAGTACAAAAGTATCTTAATAACTGACTAAAACGAAATGTGCACGCCCCTACTCACTTGTAGTAAAACCTACTTCTTTTTCGCTAACGTTGAGAGAATAATTCATAATCACGTTTAAATCTCATAATTGTGAGTAAAAAGTTGTGGGAAATAATTATTTTCTTAGTCGTTGGAATAAAATTAAATAAAAAAAATCATATTTATTAAGTTTTTGCAAACTGTAACAATGGTTATTGGAGTAATATATATTGTTCAACTTGTCTAAAGAATTTTATACTTTTTTTTGAAAATAAAAGTTTTATATCCCGGTTCATCAATTTTACAGCATCGCTTGCAATCTATTTCTTCCCTCATCATTTCGTTTTCTTTCTTAATTCACATGTCAAATCAATTTAATAATATTTTATTATTTTTCTTTTTTATTTTTCAACGAAATTTTTTTTCTACTTGAAGGGTTCAAATAGTTTTTTATGACTACTTGAACTCTTCAAGTAAATTTTTTCTTTGTTAGTCAACATTCATGTACCGGTGATTAAGGGTGTTCAACGGTCGGCCTAATTGGATTTTTGGAGGAAAACGATACCAGACCGAACCGACAAAAGCACTGCAAAAAATATGAACCGACCAGACCGGACTTCAATGATCGATTCATACGGATTTTACGATTTAAGTAAGCGTTTTATACGTGTGATCAATACACGCAATTTTCATATCAAAAGTTTATAACATGGTTAATACATTGAGCGTATTATGCGCGTGATAAATACGCGTTATTTCAAGCATGCTTTAATATCACATACATGTGGGCACTTACTTTATCATGAGGAGGTACATGTAGTACTTTTATAACTCATTCCCATCTTAGCTCTCTATTTCCTTTCCGATGTGGGAATGGGGAAAAGTCACTTTTTACTTGAAAAAACATTTTATATATATTATATGGTCGGTCTGGTTGATCCGGTCCAGAATTGATTGAAATTCTGGACTGAGCTGACTAAATATGAGAAAAAATCGTCCAGACCGCATATCAAACTATACAGTTTGGATGGTTTTTGAACACTCCTACATGTGACTACTTGAAAGGGTCAATAAGTTATTTTCTGTCAGTCAATTACCCAGACACTAGGTGACTACTTGAAGTGTTCAAATAATTATTTCTGACTACTTGAACCATTCAAGTAGTTATTTTTATGTTTTCTCAGTTAACAACCCAAACACTAGTGACTACTTGAATGTATCAAGTAATTTTTTATGACTACTTGAACCTTCAAGTAGCTTTTTATGACTACTTGAACATTTTTTACGTAAAAAAAAAAGATAAAATGAACGTTGAGTACTTGAAGCGTTCAAGTAGCTTTTTTATGACTACTTGAACCCTTCAAATCGGTGTTTTTTCGTCAGCCAGTAACCCAGGCATTATTTGACTTCTTGATGGGTTCAAATAGTTGTTTATGACTACTTTCCTTCAAGTAATTATTTTTTATTTTGTCAGTCGTAACGTAAACATCAGATGACTACTTGAAGGGTTCAAGTAGATTTTTATGACTACTTAAAGGGGTCAAGTAGCTTTGTATAACTAGTTGAGCCTTTTTTTACGTCCAAAAAAATAGGAGAAAATGAGCGTTAAGTACTTGAAGGGTTCAAGTAGTCATAAACAACTACTTGAACCCTTCAAGTAGTCACCTAATGTATGAGTTGCTGACTGACGACAAAAATAACTACTTGAAGGGTTCAAGTAGTCGTAAAAAACTATTTGAACCCTTCAACTATTCACAAAAAAACTACTTGAACCTTTCAAGTAGTCACCTAGTGTTTAAGTTGCTGACTGACCAAATAAAAAATAACTACTTGAAGGGTTCAAGTAATCATAAACAACCGTTTGAACCCTTTAAGTAGTCACCTGGTGTGTGAGTTGTTGACTCATAAAAAAACTACTTGAACCAATTAAGTAGTCGCCTGGTGTAATTGACTGAAAAAAATAACTACTTGAACTCCTTCAAGTACTCACTTGGTGTTTGGTAATTGACTAAAAAAAATAACTACTTGAACCCTTCAAGTAGTCACCTGGTGTATGAGTAATTGACTGACAAAAAATAACAACTACTAGAACTCTTCAAGCAGTCATAAATAACTACTTGAAGGGTTCAAATAGTCATAAACAATTACTTGAACCCTTCAAGTAGTCACCTGGTGTATGAGTGTTGATTGATAAAAAAATAATTACTTGAAAGATTTAAATAGTAATAAAATAATATTTGAACCCTTCACGGTAGAAGAAAAAACTACGTTTTAAAACAAAAAAGAAGAATAAGAATAAAATATTATTAAATTGATTTTACATGTGGATTAAAACGAAAAAATTATAAAAAAAATGAAAAATTACAAGTGATGATAATAAGTTCGTGTGACAAAATTATAAAATTCTTTATTTTAAAAAATGATATAAAAAACCTTTAAGAAAATGAAAAACATATTTATATATATCCATAAAAATTCATATACAAGTCCCAACCATCACTTATTCAATTTAAATATAAAAAATTAATTTAAAAATTAAAGGTAAAGAACGTAGAAGAATCTAGGAAATTGACTATTGGAGTGTGTTTACCTTTGAATCTTTTGATTTTTCCAAATATTAAATAAATTAATTTTCTCTTTTTTTAATTCCACCACACCTTCCCAGCAGAGCTACGTGACGAAAGCGGTGAGCGACGCGAATGGACAGCCGACCAATAGAATCAAGCCATATAAGCAAGTCGCGTGAGGCTGCTATGTACGGAATTGCGTCTAGGTTCAATGTATCTGAAGAGCATCATTTTGCCAATCATCCTTTATTTAACCTTTCCCTTCCCAGTGAGATCAAACAAACGACTAAACAGAAAACACAGACACACATTTCATAGAAAATACAGAAATTCTGTAATGGCTCTCGCTGTTGCTTCTTCTTCTACTTCTACTGCTGTTTCTGGTTCTAATTTTTCACGCTCCATTGAGCCTAAAGGTGCGCTTTCTTTTTTATTTGATTATGTTTGGGTATGGAGAAAGTGAAGAAATTTAATGAGAAAGTGTTCTCTTTAGTTTGTCAAATTTCTATATTTTTATTTTTAAAGCGTATTAAAATGCTTTCGAATTTTTCCTTTTCATTTCCGTGGAAGTTGGAGCCGAAATAGTCGTGTAATGTTGTATTTAGTCTGAGTTTTGCGTTTGGCTTTGCAGCTCCACAAATCGGTTCTTTTCGGCTTTTGGATCGGCCTCATGTTCTATCCTCATCCGCGATTTCTTCACAGAGACGATGCTCGGTGAAGCCTGTAAATGCTGAGCCCAAACGTAGCGATTCAATTGTTCCTCTGGCAGCAACGATCGCTGCTCCTGGTAATTTATTTCACTATATTTACTTTTTTCTCTGTTCTTTTCCAGTAAATATTTCTCATGAATTTATAAATATTTTAGATGTAAATGATGGTTCCTGTTGGTAATAATTTTGTTTTTTTTGCTTGTTTCCGGGATGAATTTACAGAGGTAGCCGAGAATGTTGAGATAGAAGATTATGAGAAATTAGCTAAGGATCTTCAAAATGCTTCCCCTCTCGAAATAATGGACAAAGCCCTGGAGAAATTCGGCAATGATATTGCTATTGCATTCAGGTAGTCAAGTCGAGCAAATTATTAATATCTGATAGAATTTATTGAACATGCATTACTTGATAATTGTTGTCTTCAGCTCAAATTGGTGGCTTAAGTTGAATGTATATTGTACGATACTAAATATTCCTGAATATCCTTTTGCATTTAAGATAGATTTGAATGAATTGCTTGTTCATTACTTGATGCCAAGTGCTGACTCGAAGCCGTATAATTGTTGAATTTGTACAGTAAATTCCGGCTTATTCTCATTTTACAATCCTTGTCTCTTTGGACCAGATCAATTCCTTAAACATGCGTTATATAGATGTAATTACCCCATACACATACACTTTTAAATCATAAGTGATTAAAGTATGATTTAGCGTTCTAGCTTCAAAGAACTACTATCTTAATGTGAAATCTGTTCACTCACAAGAAACTGTTACTGTGCAGTGGTGCTGAAGATGTTGCCTTAATCGAGTATGCTCGTCTAACTGGTCGACCATTTAGGGTATTCAGCTTGGATACCGGAAGGTTAAATCCAGAAACATACAGATATTGTGAAGAAGTTGAGAAGCATTATGGCATCCGGATTGAGTACATGTTCCCAGATGCTGTTGAAGTTCAAGCATTAGTCAGAAGCAAAGGGTTGTTTTCTTTCTATGAGGATGGGCACCAGGAGTGCTGCCGGGTTCGGAAGGTGAGGCCACTGAGAAGGGCTCTGAAGGGGCTTAGAGCCTGGATAACTGGCCAAAGAAAAGATCAATCTCCTGGTACCAGGTCTGAAATTCCTGTTGTACAACTGGACCCTGTTTTTGAGGGATTAAATGGTGGCATTGGAAGTCTTGTGAAGTGGAACCCAGTAGCAAATGTTGAAGGCCATGATGTATGGAACTTCTTGAGAGCCATGAATGTGCCTGTGAATGCCTTGCACTCTCAAGGATACATCTCAATTGGTTGCGAGCCGTGCACAAGGCCAGTCCTACCCGGGCAACATGAGAGAGAAGGGAGGTGGTGGTGGGAGGATGCTAAGGCTAAGGAATGTGGTCTTCACAAAGGGAATATTAAAGAGGAAAACACAGCCAACGGAAATGGAAATGGAGCTGTACGAGCAAATGGAACTTCCACAGTTGCTGATATTTTCAACTCCCAGAACTTGGTTAACTTGACTAGGACAGGAATTGAAAATTTGGCTAGAATGGAGGACAGAAAGGATCCGTGGATTGTCGTTCTTTATGCACCATGGTGCGGCTTCTGCCAGGTAAATATTGCATTCAACTTAGGCGATTAAATTCGCTTCATGGGGTTATTGGTTACAGTTAATGACAATTTTGTCAAATATTTGTGCAGGCAATGGAAGGATCGTACATTGAGTTGGCTGAGAAGCTGGCAGGGAGTGGAGTGAAGGTTGGAAAGTTCAGAGCTGATGGTGAGCAGAAGGAGTTTGCACAGACAGAACTGCAGTTGGGTAGCTTCCCCACAATACTGTTCTTCCCTAAATACTCATCTCGACCCATTAAGTACCCCTCTGAGAAGAGGGATGTTGATTCGTTAATGGCTTTTGTAAACGCCCTCCGATGACGTGGAGTTGAAGGCATGGTTAGATGATTATTTCACCTTTTCGAAAGATGCGGCAGAGCTCAAATTTTGTCATTCTACATTTTTAGAACAAGATCGAGTCAACTTTTCAGTTGACAAAATATGATGTCCACTATGGACTTGTAAAGTCTTTAATAATATTATCATGCCATCCTCCATCTAAGGTTGGTGGATGTTAGCTTTGGGGCAGGGTATCTGATGTTTTGTAGAGTATGTATGGGAAATGGTATCTTTTTTAGTTTTTTTTCCTTTTGGTTGAAACCTAGTAGTGTAATTGTCTCTTTGAACCTGAAAGGCTGAAACTCAAGTATCTTGGCCGGCAAAAATTCTTTGAACTGGAAAGGAAATTTGGCTTAGTCTTTAATACATTTAGCATCACTTGAAAGGAGAATATATTAAAGATCACTTGAAAGGGGAAGAGGAATTGCTTGAGAAAGACTACTTAGAGTAGAAATTTTTTTGATATTAGGATCCTTTGACTTTCTTTAACTAAACTGATATAAAATTTTCTCTATAAGTTGTTCCTTTGAACAAGAAAGTGTTAAGCATTAGACATTGTTGTGAGTAGAGATGGAACAAGATACTTTCATTAATCAACAATTACAAGAAAATATGGGATGATTACAACTTAATTGTAACAGAAACGATTACAGTAAAATTTATTTGATCTAATAAATAAATAAAATGAAAAAATGATTACAGCAAATTAACAACGGAAAATATGATGTAGATCGAGAATTGTTCGAAAGCAATGTCTTAAAGACAATAATCGTCCTTCACAGAGTGCTTGGAGACTACGACGGATCGTCTCTGCAGGATACAACGATCTAAGCCAGAGTACAGTAACCGATTACTCTTTACATCCAATTGGTAGGGGGTGTTGAGTAAAAAACGTTTTTGAATTTACAAGTAACTGTCTCAATAAATTAATCTCACAAGATCCGAACTATAAAATATGTTAAATATAAATTAATTGTTTTAAAGATGTTCGTGAAATGATTTGATTGGAGCCAAATTAAACATGTCATATCTATAAATCACAAGATCACATAATCTTTAAGCATGTTTTTATGAATTTATCAACCTCTAATCTCAAATACATATGTCATTCTGATTTCAATGAGAAGAAAGAAGAGGAGAACATGATTGCAAAAGACTTGCCAGATTCTATAGATGATTTGGTGAGAGATGTATTAGATCTTTTAAATTGACACAAGCCTTTAAGTTTTCTTTGAAACTCTGTCTGTAGAAGGAATATAGATAATTGCTCAATTTTCTTTTGTGATTGCTTACTTGTGTATTTGAGGACCATACCCCATTTTAATTAACTGTACAGTTAATTAACTTTTTTTCAAATTTAGCATTTCAACAAATTAAAATATCATTCCGGCATCTGCACATTAATTTCATGACAATTATACCCTTAAACATTGAAACTTTAATTTTTAATTAGATCACTTTAATTAAGTTTATTCAAAAGATAACACATTATATGAAAATGATCTTTTAGCGACCAAACTTTTAGCCATGAAGTTAAATTCGTGGCTAAAAGCCTTTTGTTGATCGTTAAAAATTGGAAAAATCCCGCGGGAAAAAAAGAGGGTGCGTGCCAAGTATTTTGTGAGCTTTTGTCGAAGAATATTTGAATTCATCATCAAAAGTCTTATTTTTACCGACCAAATTATAAATTGGTCGGTAAAGGTCTACTTTTACCGATGAATTAAATAATTCATCGTAAAAGGTTGCCACAAAAATGATGTCATTTTGTTGGAGGAATAAAACCCTCTTATTCCCCTCAGTTTCCTTCACCCTGCACATAGCTCCCTCCCTTTCACCACCCTCGATCTACAGAGCTCCACCTTCGCCTTTTGTCATCGAGTTATCCCCATTCTTCTTCTTCGTTGTTTGTCACATATGTTTAGGTAAGTAAACCTGTTCCTTCTTCTTTTTCAACCATTCTTCTTCAGATTAAAAGCTAGGACTTAGTTGTTTCAGTTTTTTTTTTTTGAGAAATTGATACTTGGGGTCCTGAATTTTTAAAGATATTTTCAATTTAGAAGTTTTCCAGGTATGTATAAACTCAATATTTTCATTTTTGGTTTATTTGTTATGAGAACTAGGGAATTTTAGTTGTTTTGGGTTTGTGCAATTTACAGTTTTCTAAAATTGTGTGTTTTTATCGATTCTCTGTCTACAACGTATGTAAGGTCTAAAAGTAGTGAAGTTATACCGACCGAAGTATGTAATCTTCAGATTCTATAAAGTCTATTTTTTTCTCTTCATCCTCGTTAACTTCTTCCTCACTATCACTGTAAATTAGGGCATTACCTCCATTTTGATCATAATAAATTCTCCTTCGTCCTAACACTGACTTATCTTCTGTCATTCTTTGATTTCTGCAGCTAATTTCTCTTAATCTATATTAATTGGGAAGTTCATTGGTAATTTGAGCAGGTACACATATACTTGTCTGCAAATATCGAACACTTTATGTAAATAGAAAGAAACAATAGTATCACAGTAGCATAGCATACACACTATTTTCTTGCATGACCACATTTGCTTACTGGCTAACAATGATGATACATGGAATGGTATGGAAAATAAAGAAACAACAACATACCTAGTTTATTCTTCTCTAGATTTTCATACTAAATGCTTTAGTTTGGTAAACTTCTAGCTAAAAGAAATCAAGTTATAGTGGGAAGTGAACTATACTTAGAGGAAAACAAAACTCTTGTCCAAATAGAAATCGTATCCATGGTCCTTGTCTAAGTAGGAATTCTAGTCAAAGATGTATTAAGTTAAGATTTCTTCCATGTATAAGAGTGCAACCAAACTTTTAAAGGAAATCATGAATTTAAGAAACTACAGGAGACTTCATGTGGGGGGAAGGTTGGTTTGCTTGGTGATCTGGCGTTTGCGAGGTTGTTTCTAATATATTTTTTTTGCATCTATGGAGAAACTAAACATAAAATAAGAAAATGTACTATAAATAAGAATAATCATGTTCTTCTGTTATAAAAAAAAATATAAAGTAAAGAAAAAGATAATAAGTAAGAAATAGTTTTTGCTAGTCAGCAAGAAGATGGATTGCTTTTACCAATGCTCCTTGTACTGGAAAAAATTTAAATAACTATCAACTGATGAGGTATTGGATATTGTAGTTTACTAGCTAGTCAAATAATTTTTACGATAAAATTTTATTGGCAATTCTTTGTTTTATTTGCTTACAGATCTTTTGTTGAGAGTTTCTCTAAATAGTTATTTAATTTATAGAGTGACAAAAATGGATAAGAGATGGATAAAACGTCTTAATAGATTGTCCAATGCGTATATTGATGGTATTTTAAAGTTAATGAGAGTTGCCAGTAACTATCTCAATGTAGATGGGAAAACTCATTGTCCATATAAAAAATGTCTTGATTCAAGACATTTGCCTTTAATAGAAGTCAAAATGCATTTGTGCCGATATGAAATGGCATTGAGCTATGAGCGTTACGGGTTTCATGGTGAAAAGATACAAAGATATCACCGTTCACCAAATATGGAGATGAATAGTATTACATCTCACTCTGGTGGTGATGGTGATGGTGATGAGATGAGAGACATGTTCGCTAACATGTGTGGTTCTAGTGGGATGGAGATGAATAGTGAACGAGTTGGAGATGATAATACTAATACAATAAATCTAAATGCATAGACGTTAGATAGATTTAGTGATTTGTTTAGCGAAGTCAAAGAAGAACTTTATCATGGTTGTTGAAAGTATATTTCACTATCTTTTATTGTGAAGTTGATACATATCAAATTGCTTAATAATTGGAGCAATAAGTCATTTGACCAATTACTTGAAGTTTTAAATGGTTCTCATCTAGAAGGCTAAAAAATTCCAGCCTCTTATTATGAAGCAAAAAAAAAAAATTAAGAGTTTTAGGGTTGAGATATGACACAATTCATTCTTGTAAATATGATTGTACTTTATTCTAGAAAGAAAATCAAGGAGAACACAAGTGTCCTGATTGTGAACCAAGATATAAAATTGATAATGGGAATGGTAAGAAAGTACCCCAAAAAGTTTTGTGCCACTTTCCTATTATACCAAGACTTCAAAGATTGTTCAAGTCAAAATACACATCGTCCGGTAGAAGATGGCACAAGAAGAAACGTGTTAAAGTTGAAGGTGTGTTGAGACATCATGCTGATTTAGAAGGTTGGAAGGATTTTGATAAACAATGTAGTTGGTTTGTAGAAGATGCTTAAAATATAAGATTAGGACTTGCAACAGATGGATTTAATCTATTTAGAAATATGAGCAACTCATATTGTATGTGGCCAGTCATATTAGTACCTTATAACCTTCCTCCATGGAAGTGTAAGAAAGAGCCGTTCTTTATGATGTCGTTACTAACTTCCGGTCCAAGGTCACCCGGTAAAGACATTGATGTGTATTTGCAGCCATTGATAGATGAGTTAAAACAATTATGGGATGAGTAGCAAACATTTGATGTCACTTATGAGCAATTTTTTCTATGCATGCTGTTGTGTTATGGACAATAAATGACTTTCTAGCATATGAAGATTTGTCTGGTTAGAGCACAAAAGGGTACTTGACATGTCTTGTTTGCAACGAAGATGCATCTTCATTGAGGTTGTGAAGTAAAATATGTTACATGGGACATCGTTGATATTTGCCTTGTGATCATATGTGGCGGAGGAGTAAATTATATGCCGGTAAACAAGAATTTTGTAATGCACCAAGAAAGTTGACGTGAGAAGATACATTGATTCAGTTAGATGAAATTCAATTTGTCAAGTTTGGCAAAAACCCAAATAAGTTAGACAAAAAAATAAAGTGTCCTATAGATGGTCTTAATTGGACTAAGAAAAGTGTATTTTTTCAACTTCCATATTGGTCTAAGTTGAAAAATATTTGTGATAATATATTAGGTACATTGTGAATATAGAAGGAAAGAGAAAAGACACTTACAAAGCTCGATTGGACCTAGCCAACATGAATATAAGAAAAGAATTATACCTTGAACTGAAAAGGAACAAATATTTTAAACCACCTGCATGTTACATATTGACAACAGAGGAGAGAAGAAAGTTTTGTGGTTTCTTAAAGTCAATCAAGTTTCCAGATGGCTACACAACAAACATATCATGATGTATCAACCAAGATGAGGGTAAGGTTTCGGGAGTGGAAAGTCATGATTGTCATGTTATACTGCAAAGAATTTTACCAGTTGGAATTCGTGGTTTCTCGCGTAAGGATGTGTGCACTGCTTTGGTTGAGTTCTCTAACTACTTCAAAGAATTATGCTCGAAAACACTCAACACTAAGGACTTGGACATTCTTGGAGACATAATAAGCTTGGTCCTGTGTAAGTTAAAAATGGTATTTCCCCTAACTTTCTTTGATGTAATGGTACATTTGGCAGTTCATTTACCACAAGATGTAAAATTGTGTGGTCATGTTGGTTATAGTTGGATGTACCCAATTGGAAGGTATGTCTGTCAACTTTTCTTTTACTTATCCATCAAATATTTTGTGCACAATGTAATTGCTGTCATATGACAGGAGTTTACGTACACTTAAATAATATGTTAGAAACAAAGCTCGTCCAAAAAGTTCAATTGCAGAAGCCTACATTGTTAATGAGTTGTTGACTTTTTTCTCATTGTATCTCCATGGCTTTGAAACCAAACTCACGCGGAATGAGAGGAATGATGATGGGTAGTTTAACAAACTAAATGAGAGGTCACTAGTAGTCTTCACTCAACGAGCTTGTCCAATTTGTGATTAGAAAGTAGTTTAGCTTTACAAACAAGAATTAGAGATTGTCCATTGGTATGTGCTGAATAATTGCAATGAGCTACAACGTTACTTTGTTTAAGTAAATCAATAACATTATTAAGCCTACTTTTCAATGGTTGTTTTTTATGTCACAAATAATTAAAATAAAATGATTAATAAAAGAGCACATGAGAGAATTAAACAGGGGTTAGTCGGGTTGGCTTAAGTTCAAGACATCAAAATCGATATCCTGATGGTTCAGAAATCGGGTATGTGTATATATTTGACTAAATATATATATCTTTAAAATTGTTACGAAAGTAACTACTACTTTTATTATTTTATTAGATTATTGAGTTACACCGTCACGAGTCATTAGAAGCCACATATGATTTATTAATCGTGTCAGGTCATATTCTGGTTGTATTGTCAATGGTATTCGATACCATAATATAGATCGTGATCATCACCGATCAACCTAAAATAGTGGCTTAATAGGTCCAGGAGAACATGAGGTGAAGAGACTGAATTTTTTGGTAGGTTAAAAGAAGAGATTGAGATGCAATATGTACGGGAAAGAAAAGTTATATTATTTAAATTTGACTGGTTTGACACAAATGCAAAAAGAAATAGAGTGAAGAGAGATCTTGGTTTCACTTGTGTAATGTGAGCCAAACTTGGTATGAAAATGAGTCTTTTATTCTTGCATCTCAAGATGACTTAGAAACAATGCAATTTCGTAGGCATGACATGAAATCTTTTGAAATAGATGCATATGTAATTGGTGTAGGAGATAGTAATGTTGAAGATATTGATTTCATTGATGATGATGACAATGAAAATGACACTTTGGTTAATTATGATGACTATTCAAAGTATATTATACTAAGCGAAGATGATATAGATTGAATTTTAAAGTAACGCTGAGCCTATTAGCGTAAAATATTCATTCATGTCTTCTTATACTTGCTTTAATTTATTTTGTAAGCAATAACATGTTTGTGATCTTCTTTCATATAACTTATCTTTATCCAGGATAATGTAACCTGGAAGAAATACTCCTACTTCAAATCTAGATCCTGATGTTGGATCTTTTATTGATGAAGATGGTTCCCAAATATGTATATACACTTTGTAATAGTTCTTATTATAATGGTTTCTTATTCTTTATTTTGTCGTAGGGGCGGGCCACAAAGAGGGATTGAGTTGAAGATGTTAGTGAGCCTTACAGGAAAATTACTAATTGATACCCCTCCTCATGGTGTTGAGAGACCTGTTGGACAATAGACCACCAAATTCAACCACAAGATTGGTGCCCTCGTATGACAATTCATACCACTTCAATATGAGGAATGGTCCAATGTGCCTCTAGAGTTCCTGGCAGTTTTAATTGATAGGCTGAAGGTCTATTTTAACTTTGAATCGACCATCAGTACTATGATCGATTGCATTAAACACGAAGTAGCGAACACAAATAAATGATACAAGTACATGTTGCATAGTCATTATAAAAAATTTAAATATCCAATGGTAGCACGACGACATCTTTATAAGGGTGTATCACATGATGATTGGGATTGGCTATGCACAGTTTGGGAGACAGAGAAGTTTGGGGTAATTTTTTATCAAAGCTTATAAATTGCACTTTGATTATTTGATTAATTATTTTAATCATAAAATTCATTAATTATAGGCATGCTAAAAAATCAATGCTCAAAATCGTCAACAACTTTCAAACAATCATAATGGAGGGAATGAAAATATTAATTTATTACTCTTAATAATATTTAGTATATAATAACTAACGACTCAACTTTTGCTGTATTTTAGATTGGAAGCTTCAACTGGGTTAGCACCTACTTGAATCGAAATGTTTTACAACACACATTTCATGGCTAAAAGAGGTTGGCAAAAGATATGTGAGTAATCCCTTTAAAATATTCTGATTGATGATACTTGCCCAATAAAGATATGCTAGATTCTTTTTGAACACTTTCTTATTGATGCTCATCGTCTAAGATAATAGTGTTACATTCAATTCGTGCTGAGGATATAACTTTGTATCTGATTCTGCTAGATGTTTTTTGAATATTTTTTTATTGATGCCTATTGTCTAAGATAATAATGTTAGTTTTAATGTGTGCATGTGTGTGGGGGTGGGGGTGGGGGTATCACTTTGCATCTGAGTGTGTTAGATGCTTTTTGAATACTTTTTTATTGATACTCATTGTCTAAGATAATAATGTTAGTTTCATTGTGTGGGGAGAATGGATGGCTTATCACTTTGTATCTGAGTGTGATAGATGCTTATTAAATACTTTCTGATTGATACTCATTGTCTAAAGATAATAGTGTTAGTTTCAATGTGGGGGAGGGGGGATATCGCTTTATATATGATTCTGCTAGATCTTTTTTGAATACTTTTTAATTGATGCTCATCGTCTAAGATATAGTGTTAGTTTCAATGTGTGTGTGTGTGTGTTGGGGGGGGGGGGGTT